>JAWZTI010000017.1:14403-117277 GCA_039880955.1 Chlamydomonas urium | reverse complement strand
GCCGCCGCCGCCGCAGCAGCAGCAGCAGCAGCGCGTCAAGGCGGGGGCAGGGATGGGCGCGACGGGCCGCCAGCCGCAAGGCAACGGTACCGCCGCTGCGGCCGATTCGCCGCGGGAAGCAGCGCCAGGGGCGTTCTCTTGTCAGGGCAGGCGGCATCGAGACAGGGAGCCAATGGCGGCGCCGGCGCCGGCTGCTCCCAAGCACTCAAAGGACCACGTTATGGCCAGGAGAGTTGGTGACAAGCTCGTTCTGCCGGGCGAAGCCGCCGGTGGGAGGCAAGAGGGAGCGGCGTCGGGTGGCAGGCAGGCTGCGGGCGGCCAGGCAGGTGTGCCCGGTGCACGCAGCGTGCCTGTGCAAGCTTCTGGGAGCGAGGACGAGAGCACGGTTGCACCAGGCAGAGCCAAGTGCGGGAAGAAGAAGGGCGGGCGAGGCGGTGAGGCAGTTGCTCCTGGACCTGGGCTGGTGCAGGGCGGGCGCGGGGCGGGACAGCAGTCTCCCGCTGCCGGCGGCGTCAAGAATGTCGTGCCTGGGATGGAGTTTGTAGAGGGCAAGCAGCTGTGGGCGAAAGGCAAGGGCAGGGCAAGGGCCAGGGGCGGCAGGGGCAGGCAGGGTGGGGAGCTCGACAGCGCATTGCGCCAGGACCAGACGGCGGGGCAGGAGGGCATGTATGGGGAAGTGTGGCAGCCGTATGGCAGCGACGTTGCCTGGGCCGAGCCGCAGGGTGACGCGACGCAGGCAGGCGCAAGGTCTGCGGTGGCCATGTCGGCCCACATCGGTTCGTGGCGCGGGGCTTGCGGCAGTGACTCGTACCCTCCCCAGCACCAGCTGCCCGACATCGGCCCTCAGGCGCTGCCAGGCGCAGATGACGATGATGACAGCAACCTTGCGCTATTGGGAGTGGCGCAGCCGCCAACAGCGCATCCAGGCCAGAGCTTTGGCGGTTACGGTGCTGGCGGCTACTCAGCGCCACCTGGAGACCCGTGGCAGCAGCAGCACCCGCAACAGGCTGACGCAGGCGCGGACGCCTGGGCCCAAGGCGGGCAGGGCTGGCCTCGGGAGGGCTGGAGCCAGGGCCAGGGCCAGGGCCAGAAGGGATGGGGCCAAGGGGGCGACGCCTGGCATAGCCAGGGCAGGTCCCAGGAGGGCTGGGCCCTGGGACCGCCTGCACTTCCTGGCGGGGAGCATGGCGATTTTGGAGCAGCGCACGAGGGCTACGATCAGCATGGTAGGCAGATCGAGGGCCGGCGATCTGGTCTGCGCCATGGCCCGCTGCCCACCGTGCCGGACCCGAACCTCGCGCCGTACAGCGCGGTCTTTGGCCCCGGCGGCGCACCGCCTCCGTCCATGCAGTTCAGGCAGCAGGGCGGGCCGTTCTTCCATGGACAAGGGCTGGGCCCGACAGACTATGGCGTGGGTCCAGGCCCTGAGCACAGTTACGGCTTGGACGCAGGTGTTGAGGCAGGGCCAGGGCCAGGGGCGGGGCCAGGACCGGGCACGGGGTTCCCTGGCTACCCTGGGGCTTTGGGTGGCCGAGGCCTAGGGGCGGATGCAAGCCTGTATCACTCTGCAGGTCAGCAGGGGTATGGTGGCGAGCTGGGCATGGGCGGGCAGGGCCCATACCCCGAGGAGCAGCAGCAGCAGCCATACCTGCAGGGAGGTGTGGGACACATGGACGGCGAGCAGCAGCAGGGGCGGTACCAGCGGCAGCAGCAGCAGCGGCAGCAGCGCCCACAAGGCATGACTGCCATGTCGCGTCCAGGGATGCATGGGCTCTCTGCAGCGCAGCCGCTGCATGCAGCCCCAGGCGTAGGACCGAGCCCCATGCCGCCCGTTGCCCGCCCGGCCATGCAGCTGCCGCTGCACCTGCAGGCGGCGCTTCCCGCCAACCCTCAGGCCCTGCCGATGCAGATCCGGCCGCCGCCACTCGTGGCAGGGGTTCAGCCGTCGCTCGTCACACCGCAGTTCCCCGGTGGCCTGCCCATGCCACCCATGCTGCCAGGTGGGCTCCCTCCGCAGTTGGCGATCGGGGCAGGTGGCGCGCTCCAGCCGCCGATGGGTGCGCTGCCTGCTGCTGGCCTCGGCATGCCTGCGCTGCAGCAGCAGCAGCAGGATGGTTCCGGCATGGAGGCAGGCAGCGACAGCGGCAACGACGCAGACGACCTCATGGCGCTGTGTGGGGTATCGGCAGTGCCAGCAGTGGCCCGCCCTGTCCCTGCCGCACAAGCGCAGCTTGGCATGCAACTGGCGCCGCTGCAGTCAACGTCGCCCATGACGGCGCCTGGCATGCCGCCGCATGGCACACCGTGGCCGGGGGGCATGCACGCCGCTCAGCAGCAGCAGCAGCAGCTGCACCAGCAGCAGCAGGCGATCAGCACTGGCGGCGCCTCCTCACCTGCGACGGCTGCTGCAGCTCCAGGTGCTACACCTTGGACCGCAAGGCCGGAGGCAATTGCCGCCACCACCATGGCCATGATGAATGACCCCGGCGCGGCTGGGTTTGTCGGGGTGGTTGACGATCAGGAGTACCCGACGCTGGGGGCGGTGCCTGCGGGGCGGCAGGGCGGCGCTGGGGCAAGGAGCTCATGGGCGAACGTCGCCAAGGTGCAGGCGCAGGCGCCGCGGCCTGATGAGGACGATGAGGACGAGGCGTACCAGCGCGCCCTGGAGGAAAGCAGGCGCACGACGTCGCAGTCCAGCGACGTAACCTCGTACGCGGGTGCTGGACGTGCTGCTGCCGCCTCCGGGGCCAGCGTGTGGTCTGGGCGGGGGGCGGTGCAAGACACCGCTGCGTCGCAGCTGTCGGGCACGGGCCTAGTCAATCGCCAGGGAGAGTACAACTGCTTCCTCAACGTCATCATCCAGGTGAGCAGAGCGTGGCTGCATCAAGGGCCGGCTTGTGCTTGAGCTGTTTTGCTGAGCTTGCCAACACAGGGCAAGGGTTGCACATGAAGCCGCAACAATGCACTGTTAATGGCCGACAGCTTAGGGCCCTGGCCTTTTTCGCAGTGTCGCCATCTGCTCTGTGACGAGGCACCAGCAGAGGGGGCAGACAAGGGAAGGCAGACCGGGGGACGGTACGGTTATACAGGGGGCAGGTCCGCTTGCAATGGTGTGCACCCCAGCAAACACGCTTCCCGCAGCCCACGTCCATTGACCCGCTCACCTGCCGCATCTCACACACCTCACCCTCCCTCCCTGTGCTGTGTGTGCTGCAGTGTCTGTGGCACTGCGATGCCTTCCGCCGCATCATCGAGATGCACCCGCCCGAGGTCTTCCAGGGCCAGCCCGTCGTGCACAGCCTGGCGCTGCTGTTCAGGGCTCTGTCCGAGGCGGAGCTGCGCTTTGCATCTGTAGGCCACAGGTGTGGGCTCGCAGGGAGCCGGGACAGTGCATGTATGCAGCGCACTCTAATGAGTGTGTTTGTGCAACGAGACCCCCCACCCTCAAAAGGGAACGGCGAGTGAATGGTCCAGCGTGGGCATGAGCTGTGACATGCCCATGTGTGTCAGTCTACAACCGCGTGACTGGCTCTGATGCACTGCCTGTGGCGTGTGATTTTGATGCAACAATGCCTTGCAACCTGTCCTGGACGCCCTGCAGGTCAACGGTGGACCCGACGCAGCTGCGTGAGGCGCTGGACACTCTGCCCAACCACAATTTCCGCCTGGGTGAGATGAACGACCCCAGCGAGGTGCTGACTGCCATTTACGAGTGCCTGACGCGCTCTCCGCAGCTGCGCACTGAGAGGTGAGCGCCCCTGCTGGGTGAAAACGGCGCAGCGGTAGAGCTTGATGGGCTTGTCTCTGCTTGCAATCAGCAGCAGCCCCCGTCAGCAAAAGTTTGTTTGTTGGAATTTGTGCTGCTTTTGGGGTCCAGGCTCAAAGCTTTGCATGACTGCTCCATCTTGAAGTGGGACGACCCAGCGCTGCAGCAGTGAGTAGCAAGAAAGTACGAGGCAGAGGGCCTTCTAAGCACTGTCAGAACGTCAGCATGGCCCAGCTGCCAATTTGTGGTTTGGCATATAGCACCCAAAGCCGCCTCCGATGCTGACTCAACCCACGCCTGCGGCCAACCTGCAGGAACATCTGCCTGGTGGACCGTGTGTTTGGGCTACAGCTGTCAGAGCAGCTGCACTGCCGCTTCTGTCACAAGGTCAGCCACGTCATCAAGCCGCACGTTGAGTATTTCCACATCGTGCAGGCAACGGCGCTGCGCAACATGGCCATCGCAGGTGCGCAGGTCACCTGATCCACCGCGCTGCCATATTCATCACACGCAGCTGCTGACGATTTTTTACTGCGTTCCAAGCTGCAGACGTCAGCGGGCTAACTGCTGGGCACTGCTGCAATTTATGCCGAACAGTGAGACCTGCTGCTGCTGCTGCTGCTTGTGGTGGTGATGAGTGTGGTAACCCCTCACTACAATCCCCGCTGCTGCTGCAGCTCCCGGATCCATGTCCAGGATGCTGCAGGAGCTGGAGTCTCAGAACCAGAAGAAGTGCGACACGGACCTGCAGGGCTGCGACAAGCCGGGCACGCCCCTGCGCAAGTTGGAGAACGAGCCGCTGATGTTCACGCTGCTGATCGCATGGGAGGAGCAGGTGTCGGCGGAGGAGGTGCGCTCGACGCTGGAGGCTGTGGACACGGAGGTAAACAGGGGGCGGGGCTTGTCATGGGCGTATTTGTGGGTCTGTGGTGGATTGCCTCAGCATCGCTCTGGATGCGTCAGTGATCTGGAAACCGGGTCATGTCTTCAATGGTCACTTGACAGCAGGTGTTGACGCACTGGAAATGGCGCGGCAGGTGTGGGTTGTGGGCAAAGAATCGACCACCTCCCTGTTGCCGCCCCTGTGTGTGCACAATGCACAGCTGTCGCTGGCGGAGGTGTACGATGAGTGCCGCGCCGCACGTGCGTACCGCCTGCACTCCATGTTCTGCTACTACGGCCAGCACTACCACGCGTTCATCCACAAGGAGGAGGTGGGTTGTTGAATGTGCAGGCACCGCCTGCAAGACCTTGCGCAGCTGCTGTGCGTTGGTTAACTGGTCGCCCACTCTGGTTGCTCACATGGTGATGCATGCTTTCCCCTTTTGTGCTGCTTGCAGCTGCAGCAATGGGTAATGTTTGATGACGCACACGTGGCAAGCATTGGTGGCGGCTGGCCAGATGTTGTGAACAAGTGCACTGCCGGCCGCATTCAGCCGCTGGTGCTCTTCTACAGGCTTGTGCAGTGAAAACACCCTGGTTTAGACGGGTGCTCGGGGGATTGCGGGCTGCAGGTCAGGTCTCCATTTCAACATTTCAACTTGGTCACATGTGCATTCGCTGCAATTCTTTTAAGACGCGCTTCAACGTGTGTGGTCGCTGAACCTCCGCTCCTGTGCAGAAGCGGCCCTCGTTCGGGGTCCAATCATCCAAGGAAGGTGCCCACTGTCCACACCCGCAAACGGGCGAGGGGTCCTGGCGGTATTGCCATTGTGCACGCCGTGACGTTGCGGACCCACTGTGCACAGCGCTCTGACCGCGACCTCGTCGCAGGCCATGAACTGTCTGAACTCAGGCAGGCACCGCCTGTGCCTGTAGCACCACGCGATCCTGCGCATCCTGCACGCGCCGCTGCTATATGCTCGTATTCGCAAAGCTCTTGGCGGTAGCCGCGCTGCTGTGGCTGCCTGCGTGCCTGGCGCGGGTCCAAAGCAGCGCGACCACGCTAACACTCCAGCAGCGCACGCTGCGCCAGTGGAACCCCTCAGGTGTGCAAATAATGAACATGCCAGCCAGGCTGCGCGGTCGCGCGTCGAGGTCCCGCGGCTCACTCAACTCCCTGACACCCACTCGCACTGGGCGTTGCAGCCGCTGCAGGCCTGTTCAATGTCACTCTTCCTAGCTCTGATGACGCTGGAGCAGCCACAGACCCAGGAGCCATGCTCATGGATGTATCAGCAGTGGCCATGGTGGAGTGTCCGCCAGGGCTTGGCTTCGATCCCGTTGAGGATGGCAATTACACAGCTGCGCGCATGCAGGCAGAGTTCAGGAAATTGCTGAAGAAGGCATGGCTCCCGCATCACGGCAACCTGACCCTCACCATTGAGAACTGGGCGGTTAAATTTCGCTTAAACGTGACTCAGCCAGCCAGGTCAGCCTTCAACACCACATGGCACTCGGACCCTGAATTGGACCCGCCTGTTGTGCCACTAGAGATGTGTGGCCAGTCATCTCTCATCAAGCTGGCGGGAATACGCAGCGCCTGCAACAATGTCAGCACTCCGCTCAACATCAGCGTCACATGCAGTATGGACGCTGTGCAGCAACCTGCAAACGGTGAGGGCAACTGGTTTGCATGGCTACTGGAACATATGGATGCAGCTGCTGCAGCCGCTACTGATCAAAGGCGCCGAATCTTCTCTAACGTAACATACTCACTCCCGTCCATGCAGATCATTGGCGGTCGTGCACAACCACCCCCGGGCGCATGTATGTAACAGTCTGGTTTCCAGATGACTGCAGCCTGGCGGTGATGGCTGACGTCTTACCACAAGTAGTGGATGCGTTCACTGCCAACCACACTGACAGCATGTGCGCCAGGCAGTCATACCAAGTGAGTGTTCTTTGCGCCCCACAACTCATCGGTTGGCTTGGCCGGTTCCTTGCGCTCTCAGTGGAGTATGGTGCCCCTGTTTTGCCCACTGCTATCCTATCCTAACCTTCCACTATGTGCTGCACCACCCCTTCAAGCGTGCGCAGGACATGAACATAGCCATGCAGGCACGCGCACACTACAGTTTCGCGGTGGCACCCACTGTGGACCCAGGCACAGCTGGCATGCTTTGCACTGCAGTGGGCACCCAGACGGCACAGGCGCTATCAAACATGATTGAGGGCTCCATGGCATGGCCCAGCGTTGCGCAATCGGTGAGCATGCTACCCATCAACAGCTGACCAGCGTTGTTGTATGCTTGCATCAGCAAGACTGCGTCCGTAGTAGCGCATCGCATGGTCAATCGGCTTGCAGCGTTTATCTTGCTGCTCACTTGTAGTTTGCACGCTGCCGCTTTGTCTCCAGGCGCTGATGTCCAGCCCTGACTGCGTCATCAACCCTGCCTCGCCCGCGCCCACCGCCGGCAACCCTCCCGGTAGCAATAACATCCTCGGGGTCATTGTCGGCGTTGTGGTGGGCATTGTGTGTGGTGCAGCGCTGCTAAGTGGCATGGTTGTGGGCTATCAGGCTTACAAGCGGCAGAAGACCAACGACCCTGCCAAGTATGTGGCCGATCCAGCAGATGCAGCAGGAGCATCCTTGGGCATGCCACCAGGTGCAGGTCCTGGTGGAGGAGGGCCTGCATTTGGCGGGACAGGTGGCGGCAGTCTACCCATGCACGCTGGTATAGCGCCAGCAGCAACCGACATTCAAAACCGTGATAAGGAGGCAGAGAGCTTGAACAAGTCATACCGAGCACTGCAGATGGCCGCCATCCTCAGCGGTGCAGGAAGCACGGCAGATCCGCCACAGAAGTACTCTGCAGCTGCTGCACGCAAGGCGAGGCTCAAGGCGCAGCGGGCAGCGGAGCAAGCTGCAGCACAGGCACAGGGCTTGCCAGGTGGGGGAGGCGCCAAGTCTTCATTCTTCTCGTCCTCGATGGGCAGCAGCTTCTTCTCCTGGGCATCGTCCAGCAACAACACCACGCTCAACACGGGATGTGGTGGCCCAAGCATGGCAAACAGTGGCAGCTCAAGTGTGGTGCCTATGCAGCTGGCTGTGATGCAGCAGGGCCAGGGGCAGGCAACGCAGCAGGTGCTGGCAATGCAGCAGGCGCAGGGGCAAGGGCAGGCAGCGCACCACCAAATGCAGCTTGTGGCGGCGCAGCAGGCGCAGGGGCAGGCAACGCAGCAGCAGCTGCAGCTACAGCAAGTGCACGCACCAATGATGACCATGCAACAGGCGCAGATGCTGGTAGCACAGCAGGCACAAGCGCAGATGCAGGTCTCAGCACCTGAGCTGCAGGCACCAGGCACAATTGCCCAACCGAAAGGGGTGGTGTCAGCACCATCCCTGCAGCCGCGTGCATCAGCACTCACCAGTGGTCTGAGATCGGCACCTGGGGCGACAACACTACAGGCAGCAGAGACAGTGCCAATGCCTATGGCATCGCGCCCACAAGTAACCCTGACTGCTGGGGCAACGGCAGTTGCCAAGGCTGAAGCACTGGGCACTGCAGCTCAGGTGCCAACGGCGGGCCAAGCCGCTCAGTCAGCATCATCGCCTGCGCCTGTGGCTGCAAGTGCCTCCAAGGCGTCAGCTGCTGCAGCTGCAGCTGTGTATAGGCACGCACAGACAGTTACCACAGCAGGCCCAGTCATTCCACAGCAGCCCAGTGGCTCAGAGTCAGCCACAGCCACCCCTGCAGCCTCATCCCCACCCTCTGCCGCCCCAAGCATTGCGATGGCTGGCACCACTGTGGCCCCCATCCCAGCTGCTGTTGGCAGTGTTCCTGCCCTCAACCTGGGGTCCACGAGTCCCGCTGCCGTACCCCTTTCTGCCCGTGGCTCCAACGGCGCGGCAGTACTGGACCTGGGCTTCGTGCAGCCCGCGACCAACGTGAATGGTCTGCAAGGCAAGTCTATATCTAACGTCTCAGTGTCATGGGGCTCCGTGGCACAAGGCTCAGCCTGGCATGCCACGGCTGCTGAGGGGCAGCACCAGATGCCATTGGACCAGATTCATGGGCTGGCCGGTGGGCAGGCAGGGTACGGACAGGCAGGGTCAGGACGCATGGTGGAGGCGGGCGCATGGCAAGGTCAGCGAACGTCCTGCACATCAGGCTTGTTGATGAGCTCTGGCCACCAGCCTCAGGTGCAGCAGCTGCACACCAGCAGTGTCTTCTCGGCCCTGAGTGTCCCCAGTCAGGGCAGGTCCAGCGGCAGCCAGGAGCTGTCGCCGATGGCCGGTAGCCATGGCACCAATGGCAGCCGCCAGAGTGTCGCTTTATCCGACGCGCAGGCCGCTGTGTCAAGTGGGAGCGCGCCTGGTGGAGCATGGCCAAGGCATGATCAGGCAACAGCTGGCCCGATGCCCAACAGGCACATGTTGGAGGCTGGGGGGCCTTTCATGCAGCTTGCAGGCTCTGGCAGCTTTGGACACGCGCCAGCGACGACTGGCGGCGGTGACTCACCTGTGAGCCCTGACAGCAGTCACGGGCAGGCGCCTTCTGGCGGCAGCAACGGCAATGCGCCAACACAAGGCAGCCGCGGGCCCCTTGCCTCCAATGGCAGCCATGGCACGACCCATGCAGTCAGTGCGGGCGCCTCAGGTGCAGGTCAACACCAGGTGCTGCAACCCCACAACAACCTGCTGATGAGCAGCCATGGCAACACACCTCTTGGACCATGCGCCAGCACCCCTGATTCACCTTTCTCACCGCCTCCCATGGACCTGTTGGAGTTCCTGTCTGAGGAGCCGACCCCTGCGTTTGACTCCAAACCACACACGACACTTGGCATGGTGCCAAACAAGAACGTCGCTGTACCACCCCAGGGGCTGCCCTTTACTCCCCAGTACCAGCAGCAGCAGCAAATAGCGCTTCAACAGCAGCAGATATTGCTCCAGCAGCAGCTGTACGTTACCCCAGGTACGCCCGACGTCGCAGATATTCTCGACATGCTGGAGGGCCCTGAGCCCTTGCTGTTCCAGGACCCGCTGATGCAAGGGGGAGGCACCAACATGGTATACGCCACCGCAGGGCAGCAGGCCAAAGAGAAGGGGTCCATGGCGCAGCTGCTGCGAGCGCCAGACCCCGTGGAAGTGCAGGAGATCATGAGCATGCTCGATGGCATCGAACCCCTGCCAGCAGTGGATGGTTCTGCTAGTGGGTATCCAGGCGCTTTGCCAATGTTTGGCATGCAAGGCAGCGGCAGCAATCTGGGCAGGCAGCAGCAGATGGCTGGGTACAGGGAGGCCGCATCCCGGGCAATCGGTGTCGACGAGGAGCGGAAATTGTTCCAGGATTGGGTGGCTGAGGACGAACGTCCTATGCAGCCGTATGCTGCTGCAAACCAGACAGGTTTAGGGCAGCAGTGGCAGCAAGTGCCGCCGACTGCGATGGCAGAGCTGCTCAAGCGGCAGCATATGCTGCTGCACCACCAGCAGATGCAGCTGCAACAACAGCAACAATACTTGCAACAGCAGTTACAACAGCAACATTGGTAGAGCTCATGTTTCTTGTCTGGGATGGGAATTGATTGATGACGATGGGACGCCTTACAAACAACACTTGTTGCTCAAGTTTCATGGGTGACCATGTTCTGCAAAAGTCATCAAGAATTGACCTCAACTTCTAGAAGCTGCTCTGGGGTCTGCGTACACACGTTCGTTGATGACGATGGGATGCCTTACAAACAACACTTGTTTCTCAAGTTTCATGGGTGACCATGTTCTGCAAAAGTCATCAAGAATTGACCTCAACTTCAAGAAGCTGCTCTGGGGTCTGCGTACAGACGCTCAAACCTCAGCAATTTGTCGATAGCAAAAAGGTGTTGCTGTAACACTGTACTACTTGCTGCATTCTAAGCACGACCTAGCACGTGCTTGAGAGCTCGCAGGACACTATGACCCATGGCTTTGTACGCGGCAGCGGCCAGGTGCAGCTCATCATCAACACAAATGCGTGACCCTGCTGCTCCAGCGGCATCAACAGCGCAATTGACATTAACATAGTGTAGCATGGGCTGCTGCCCTGCCCACTGTTGAATTGACTGGTTCAGCTCCGACACGGTGGTCATGAGGCCGTCCCACCTCTTCTTAGGTGCGGTCATCACAGACAGGTACACGATGGGGCAGAGATACTGAGATCATATGATCTCTGCTTTCGCTTTTGTTCGCAAGGCGATGACTGCAGGTGGAATGCGGTGGTTCAGCAGGACCCGACAAAGCACACTTCATACTAGCGAGTGGCGTTATGAATCAGAGCAGCAGCCACCACGACGCAACACGATTGCCAAGAAGCCGCCACCTGAGACAGCTGCTGACACGTGCTCACCAGCATAGAACACGACGATGTGACCGCTCCGTAGCACTGGCTGCAGCATGCCATTCAGCAGGCCACCGCCAATCACTTGTTGTGCTGCCAGAGACTCCCAAGTTGACGACTGGATATGGCTTCAGATGCCTGGGAGCGTCCACCCACTGCTCAATGATGCTGCTGCCAACCAGCAGCAGGCGAGGCCAAACAGAATCAGCACTCATGCCAGGCGCTGCCATAACACGAGTAGTCCTTTGATTTGCGAGACTTATGCCATGACGATTCAGCGCTCCATGTGCACGCATGGTGCCGTGCGCATGCAAGCTGTTCGAGGACATTTTTGTGTTTCCACACCCTGCAGGAAGTATGGGGAGGCGGCGTGCACTCAGCAATAAGGGCGGCTGAGATTGCCAGCAGAGCGTCTGCTGGCGTGTGCGATGAGTGCCGGCGACAAGCAGCCATCACAGCCGGCAAATGGCACCGTGCCACGCATACGGCAAAAGGGCAAGGCAAGTTGCATTACAATGCCTGTTGGCTCAGTGGCCTTGAGCTTGACATGTGGATGGTTGCATGCATGCCTACAGCACAAGAAAGAAAAACCCTGGGACCATGATGGCATCGACCACTGGAGCGTCCAGCCCTTTACCAAGGAGGAAAACCCCACAGGCTTGCTAGAGGAGTCCTCCTTTGCAGTCCTGTTTCCCAAGTACAGAGGTCAGCAGCACAGCAACACGCATGCACCAGCAGCACGCCTTCCTGAAAACTGTGGAGCCCTAGGCGACCACACAGCAGCCTGCCAGCCGCTGGCCACATGCAGCGTCTGACGCTATGGTGCGCATGCGCTTGCAGAAAAATACCTGCGAGAGGTGTGGCCAGCCATCACGCGGGGGCTGAAGGAGCATGGCATCGCCTGCGAGCTCAACCTGGTGCGCACAATAGAGTGAAACAGGGCGTAATGCAACATCTGCTGGCTGGGTGCGCTCTCTGCCTTGCCTGCAGCTGGCTTGTTCAATGCAAAGGCATGAAGCTTTGCGCAATGCATCCTTGTGGCATCTTGCGCATCGCGTGGCATGCATAGTCTGGGGCCAAGCGATGGCCACCAGCACCATGTCAGCAAAAACTGCACGTTTACGCACCTGTGGCCAAGGCCTGCCTGTTGCAGGCTCCTTAAAGCGATGTGTTGCGCTCCTCAACACCACCCTGACTGGCAACCACAGGTGGAGGGCTCCATGACTGTCAAGACCACACGCAAGACATATGACCCCTACATCATCATCAAGGCGCGAGACCTCATCAAGCTGCTGGCCCGAAGTGTACCTGCACCTCAGGTGCGTGGCACGCAATTCCGTTGGCAGCGGTCACAACCAAGGGCCCAAACCAGGCATGCAAGTCAACACTTTTAGCAGACGCTGCTAGGGTTTGCATGTACTTGTGTGTAGGTCCTCGTCGTGCCAAAAGCGCACTTACACTCCATCTATGCGCTCCCTCCTGGCCGGTGGTATCTCCCGCAGGCCCTGAGGATCCTGCAGGACGACGTGCAGTGTGACATCATCAAGATCGGCGGCTTGGTGCGCAACAAGGACAAGTTTGTCAAGAGACGGCAGCGCTTGATTGGCCCCAACGGTTCTACGCTGAAGGCCATTGAGCTGCTGACAGAGTGCTACGTGCTGGTGCAGGGTGAGGAACACGCAGAGGGCCGGGAGGGAGCCAGACAGCCATCCAGCGGCGTTGAGTGGCTGTAGTGGATAGGTTGGTTTGAAGAAAGCGTTTTTGCACCCTCCAGTCACTGAACACAGCTGCCAGCCCACGCGTTCATGTCGCTGCCCTGCTCCGCACCACCTCGGCCAGGTAACACTGTGTCTGCCATGGGCACTTTTCGTGGCCTCAAGACCCTGAGGAGGATTGTTGAGGACTGCATCAAGAATATCCACCCCATCTACCACATCAAAACGCTCATGATCAAGAGGGAGCTGGCCAAGGACCCCAACTTGAAAGAGGAAAACTGGGACAGGTGGGTAGCACAACGGCATGGGGTGGGCAGGTCAGGGAGGCAGGACTTCAAGTGCTGGACGTCAGAGATGGAGCAGGTGCAGGTCTTTGGCTAGGACGTGGCTGGTGATGGTTGTTGCTTCCTCTGTGTGCACCACCTGCTTGGACGGAAAGGAAAATTAGCTGGTGCTAAGCTGATGCACTCTAGTGAGCTGATGAGTCACATTTGTACCCGGTGCGTCTGTGCAGGTTTTTGCCGAACTTCAAGAAGAAGAACGTGAAGCGCAAAAAGCCACTGCAGGCACAAAAGGAAGCTGCCAAGAGCCAGTCGACAGGGACAGGGGACGCCCAGCCGCAGCAGCCTGCAAAGAAGAAGGAGTACACGCCGTTCCCGCCCCCGCAGCCACCCAGCAAGCTGGACCTGCAGATCGAGAGCGGTGAGGGGGGGGTGATGGATTGGCCTGGATGTTGGAACTGACATGGTGGTGGGCTGTGGCTGTAGTGTGCGCTGTTGATGCTTGGTTGTTGCAAGTTGTGTAGCAGGGATCCAACTGCAGCACTTGGTCGTGAACAGGGGCAATTTTTGCTGTGTTTTGTAAGCTTGTTGCACCTGCCCACCTCCCCCCTACGTCCTCACACATCAATTACCTGCCACGTCTTCAGGCGAGTACTTTCTGTCGGAGGAGCAGAAGCGCGCCAGGGCGGCGGCAGCGCAGGAGGCCAAGCAGGCCAAGCGACTGCTAGAGCGGGCGAAGGAGAGGGAGGCCGCTTTTGTTGCACCAAAGGCAAGTGCTGCAGACAGGCATCTGCTTGGGGTGTATGCTCTGGTTTGATGACCTGTATCACGCTGGTGTGCTTGCCGCTCAAAAGGGATGAAGACATGCAAACAACTGCAGTTGCTGTGGGCATACTGACCGCAATGCTGTGCTGTCTGCCTTGCTGTTGGGCTGCAGGAGGCTGCGCCGTCCTTATCCGCCAAGCCTTTGTCGCCGCAGGAGGATGTCAAAGAGCTGGCTGCCTCGCTCAAGCGCAAGGCGCGAGAGAGCGCCCAGAAGAAGGCAAAGGAGGGGCACTCAGGGTCATCCGCTGGCGACTTCGGGGCATTCCTGACCCCAGAGGCGGCAGCGACAGGTGGCAAGAAGCGCAGCACAGGCGATAAGGAGGCGGAGGAGGGCAGCAGCAAGAAGAAAAGGAAGAAGGCAGTGTCGTGATAGCTGGTTTTGCAGCATGCGTAGAAAGTTGCATGAGCGGCATTGCTCAAGACGAAGGCTTGAGCGTCAGAGCAGGTTATGTTCCTTGCTTCTATCTGCATCGAACCTGTAACTTTTCCAAGGCGCCATATCGCAGTCAAGATAAGGTGTGGTGTGGAGCGCTGCAGCCCATCAATTTGCCATGTTGACAGGCGGGTCGCAACCCCAGTGCACAGCATTGGCAGCGCTCCGGGAACGGTGCTGACCTCACGCTGCGATCAGGGGGAGCCCGCTCGACCCGACCCGGCCGAGTGTCTAATCCGCACCGCCCGCAGAATTCGGCGCTGGCCTGCGCGACTCTTAGGCCCTTGCCGCCCCTGAGGTGCGCCTTGCCTCGCCCCTTCGTCGGCTGCCCTTAGAAAAGCAGCAGGCAACAGCAAAGGGCAGCTAGGGCAGCAGTGACAGCTCGTGGTGGGCGCCTCTGCAGTGGCATGACACGATGCACCCGCCTGGCACTGCAGAGGCAAAGGGAACGCCAGAAGAACATGGTGCCCAAAGTGGAGATAGACACACTAGCTGGAGCAGCATCAGCGCCTGAGCCGGCAAGTGGCGGCAGTACCTGTGCAGCAGCACCGGTCCCCAGCACCAGTAACGGGGGCGCAGGCGCCATCAGAAGCACAGGCCGACCTTGCACTGGAGCAGCAACACTCCGTAAGCGAACCCGCTCTGGCATGGGTCAAGGCAGCGCTCCAGCTGCTTTTGACGTGTCACCCATGGAGCAGGGCGCAGCTGATGTTGCTGAAGCTGCTGCTAGCAGCCCTCCACCACACCCAGCAGCAGTCTCTCAGCTAGCTTTGCACCCTCAGCAGCAGCAGCAGCAGCACCAGCACCAGCAGCAACACCAGCAGCGGCAGCAGGAGCAGGAGTTGGACAGCGCTCTGGTCGCTGCTCGGGCAGCCGCAGCCGCAGCCCTGGCCGCAAGCAACGCACATGGCACCTCCGCCTCCGTTGCAGCCCCGCTGCCGCCTGCTGTCCTGGGAGATGAGGGCTTCGCTGACAGCCCATCAAGCTCTGACTGCATCCTCAAGCAGTACTTCAGCACGCGCGGTAGCCATGCTCAGGTCTCGCTAGCACTGGCTTTGGAGGCACCAGGACCGACAGGCGCAGATGTAATTGACATCGCCATCAGCCTGAACCCGGCGTTCTCGGTGCCGCAGGCCCCGGACTCGCATTCAGCAGGCCCAATCAGCAACAGCGCATCTGCTCCAATGCTGCAGGTGACTCACTTGGGTGCGAGGGGTAGGGATGTGGCGGTCGCCTAAAAGGATGGGCCGCGGGCAGATGCCTGTGCAGATCTGCTGCTTAGTGAAGACTGCTGCCACAGCTCCAGGGCCAAACACGACCTTGGCTGTTTGATGTTGCGACACAGGCGGCGTCTGCTGACCTTGCCCGCCTTTTTCTTCTGTGCACAGGCTGTACCAGAGCTGGGTCCAGTGAGTTTCGCTGAGGAGTCCTTCATTCACAGACAGTACATCCAGCACCCTGCAGGCCACCTTGGGCTTGTGCATGAGCAGCAGGTGTCCCACCGCCTGGTGCCGCAGACACCTGGTGCGCATCCGGCGCTGCGTCGCAGCATGACATACCGGGAGGACGCGCCGCCCTACGCGCAGCGCTACCCCCCGACACCGCCGGGTTTCCTGCAGCGCAGCTGCAGCGACGTCACTTACCTGCACCGGACCACGACCTACGCGCCACCCATGCAGGCGCACCACCACCCATGGCTCGGCGGCATGCAGCCCGGACAGCCAGTGCAGCATTGGTGGCCACCATCGCAGCAGCAGCAGCAGCAGCAGCAGCAGCAGCCCACGTCGCACTGGCCAGCCCAACCCCCAGGCGTCAGGGTGGCAGTGGGAGCACCTTTTGCCCCTGTACACTCCTACCATGCTCATGGCCCTCATGGCCTGCCCGCACCTGCTACTCCGGGGACTGCCGCTGCTGCGGCTGTGCCTGGGGATACAAGGGCGCTGCACCAAAGCAGCCCAAGGTACAGCAGCAGCTCTGCCGTCGCTGGGTCGCAGCCCACCCAGCGGCCATCGCTCGTCATTCCCGGCAGGGTCATCAGGGGCGAGACGCAGCACCAGGTGCAACCTCTGCCTAGCCGCATCATCCAGCCCTCTGCGACCAACGGCTTTGTGATGGCTGAGGGCGCCGCACCTGGCTGGGGCGAGCATGCATATGTGTACCAGGGCGAATGCGTGCCCACGTATCAGCCGCCGCCGCACCCGCTCCACCACCTCCCGCCACAGCAGGCGCAGTTCAGCGCCGCTTCCGTCAAGACAGAGGGCATGGCAGAGTCGGGCGTACACACCGAGCCTTACATGCAGCAGCACCAGCATCAGCACCAGCACCAGCACCAGCAGGCACCACCTGCACCCAGCACCGCATCCGCACCTGCCACTGTGTCATCACCCGCGCCCAACCGTGCGGTCAGGAGGCCCAAGATGACCCCCGCCACGCCGGTGTATGCTGCAGTTCAGTGTATGATGCATGGGGTGCTGCTGTTGCATCGCAGGCTATGCTACCAGACATGCTATGACCTTGAGGGCACGAGACACCTGCAACAGGCAGCTCTAGCTTGCACTGCCCAACCCCTGCCTTCATACCCCCCCGTGCAGGCTGCACCTGCCACGCAGTCTGCCGCCACGCTGCTGGCGCCTACCCTGGAGCGCAAGGCCAGCGGTAGCATCGTGTACGTCCCGCCCGAGCCTTCGCCCACGGTCATTCCAGTCACCAACGCATCAGATGACATCAAGGTTAGTGGCTGGAGGTTTAGTGCCTGCAGTTCATTACCAGGACACGAAGGTAGCGGTTGGCACTTCTGTCTCCAACATCTGCCTGGCTCTCCGGCTGGGCAGTGCGAGCCGCAGTTCCTTGCCCTTGAGCCGCCTGCCGCGTGGCCCCCAGTATCTGACTGTTAGACTGCCCTGTGGACCTTGAATCGCCGCCACCGCTGCCCAGGAGGAGCCCTTCCCACACCTCTACACAGGGGGCCTGTCCCTCGATTCGGCGGCTGGCATTGCTGCTGCGGCCCTGGACATCCTGCAGCAGCTGGGCCTCTCAGGCCATGACCTGCTGGGCCCCGACAACGAAGCGCAGCAGGTGCTCTCATGCACACCCAGGTCGCAGGGCCCATCCACTCTCTTGGGCATACCGTCATAAACACACGAATAAAATAAGGTTTATGATCGCCCTCTTGTGACTGACAATCCCCTGCCATCAGCAAACAGTTGCCGTGCAAAATGTTTTGCCTCCGCCCTTTCTCTTCATGTTTGCCTGCGGCTGCCCCTGGCCCCGTGCCCCTCCTCCCCCGCCCATGCATCCCACTTTTGTAACTGCAGGGCCCGCCGACTGAAGCCGAGTCTTGCATGGACCCCCAGAACGCGGCTGATCCACTGCTGGGACGCCCAATCAGCGACGCCAGCGCTGCCGGGGGCCAGCAGACGGCGGCTGATGCTTTCCTGTCCATGCTAGGGCTGCTGCCGCAGCAGGGCTCGGGCTCGGGTGCGCAGGCCCCGTGGGAGCCGTCGGGCAGCGCCGCGGCAGGCGGTTGTGGTGCGGCGCACCCATGGGCCCTGCCGGGTGTTGTCAGCCATGACACATCAGCTGTGAATGGCCAAGCGCAGATGCAGTCAAGGCCCCCGGGGTTCCCTGCCCTCATGAGGAACAGGTCCAATGCAGGGGGGGCCTTTGGGCCTGGCCCAGCCCGCAAACAGCGCGAGAACCTGCCCAAGCAGTCTGTCAGCATCCTCAAGAAGTGGCTGTGAGTCAGGGCATTACAAATTTGATCGGCCATGCCGCATCCGCCAGGCTAAGAGCAGTCTTTAGCGGCGATCCTTGCACCATTACTCAGCAATGTTGGGGTTGCGCAGCCTGCCGTTGGTGGGATGATCAACATGCGCTCTGTTGTGCCTTTGGGTGTTGCGCTGCAGGTACTCTCACATCACGCACCCCTACCCATCTGAGGCAGAGAAGCAGCAATTGGCACAGGTGAGGCGTGCCTTCAGAATGGTCCCTTCTTGTGTGAGGCGTTCAACACGTCATGTCTGGCGTACACGCTTTCCCAAGGGCAGTCAATTGTGCAGCCCGCTTCACTTGCCTGATTGCTGGCACAGCTTGAAGCAGTTGTGAGGACCCTCTGACAGCAGCCACCGGCCCTGCCTCTGCCTTTTCCACGGACCATGTCCATGCTGTTGCCCAGGAGAGCAACCTGGACCTACTGCAGCTCAATAACTGGTGAGTGCTTGATGAGCATCCCAGCTGCGCTGCTTGCATACCTCGCTGAGGATGATGCTGGTGGCTGGTGGCATGCTGCTGCTGACACACCTGCCCCCCATGCGGTGTGGCATCGCAGGTTCATCAACTCAAGGGTATGCGATCTGCAACGCCTTCAGGCCAGGCTCAGACAGCCTTTGAGTGCAGTTCTCAGCGCGAGCCTGAGCCCGCCTGCCCGCCTGGCATGTGAGGGTGCTCCTGTTGTAAGTGCGCTAAGCTAGCCTGCCTGATTCTTGTTCTGCCACTCCACTTGCTCGCTTGATTGCGCGGCCACAGGTGCGCATCTGGAAGCCAATGGTGTCCTCCATTTTTGAGTTGCACTACCCCAACCTGGAGGCAAAGGCTCAGGTGAGCCCCAGCTTAGCCGGTCTGGTCACAAGGTCCTGGCCAAAGGCTCAGCTGGTTGGCCGTCCGTCTAACTCCCTTCTCCACACCCTGCTGCCTGTGTTGTGCCCGCCTGCCTTGCTGCATGACTAGGCCTGCGGCGACCAGTCCATGTTGCACAAGCTGAGCGAGGCCAAGAAGATCCCAGCGCAGCAGCTGGCCATCATCCTGGCTGACGCAGACACATCCAACGCGCTGGAACAAGCAGCGCAGCATGCCGCTTTTGAGGTGGACACGGCATACGGAGGCGACATGCAGCAGCAAGGCTGATGTACTGCTGCTGGACAGGCAGTGGGATGGGTGAGTGCTGTGTTGACCAGCATGTGTTAGTTTTGGTCAAGTTTTGGGGTCGTAACATCATGTTCTTACCAATGCATAGGTCCAACATGAGACGCCTGCAACTGTCTGTAAACAAAATGGGAAGGACAGCACGGCATGACGCGGCCTCGGGCAGATTCAAACTCTGGACACACATTTGGGTGGGCCAAAATCGCGCGCATTCACTTCCAGCACACGCACACGTGCACACGCCATGCGGTCTTCGCACTGCTCGGCCCTCGTGGCCGCGCTCCTCCTGCTGAGCCCTTTCGCGTCGGCCGCGCTTGCAGCCAAGGATAGCAAGGTCACAGTGAAGCTCGTGGATCTGATTCACAAGGCAAGTGTGCCAGGCACTGTGCTAGGTGCTGCCGAGGCCAGCACAGCCATATCTTGGCAGGAGATGGCCATGCTGCTAGGGTCTCGTCACGATAGCCGTGATCTTGGCTGTTGCGCGCATGTGGCCTGCAGAAGCAATTTGAAGCCATGACCAAGGAGCTGAGCTCCAACCCTGACATGGATGTCAACCAGCCTACCCCAAACGGAAAGCTACCGCTGATCGAGGCCGTGAAGACCAAGGACTTGGCCATGGTGGATGCCCTGATCCAGGTGCGCAAAGTAGAGGTGCGGTCAGAACAGTCTTGACTGCTTCATCATGCGCTTACTCAATGCGTGCTGGGAATGCCATATCATGTGCAGTACTACGCTACGGTGAATGTCAGGGAGCCTGGCACCGGCGTTTCGCCTGTCATGCTGGCGTTTCAGGGCAACCTGGTTGAGGTGCGTCACGTGCCCCCAGCGGTTGGGCATCGTTCTGGTACCAGTGCTGTGCTGAGCTGTGCTGTGACCAAACTAGCAGCCTGTATGACTCCTGGTGCCCCACCCACGGCGCCTGCAACAAAGCCTGCCTGCCTGCCCTGTGCCTGCGCCCAGATCGCTAAGCTGCTCCTGGCTTACGGCGCAGATCCAACCATCACCGCCAAGAACGGCAAGAAGGCCACTGATGTGAGAATGACTGGCGCCTGGTATCAAGGATTGACAGCATGCAAGGCGTTTGCTGCGCTTGAAGGGTGTTTTTTTAGAACCCACTGCGCTGACTCTGCTGTGACATAATCACCTACAGGCGATGACCAGCGCGGCTATTAAGGAGCTACATGCGGCATGGGAGAAGGACGGCGCCATGGCGTTTGACGATGCTCCTGGAACCTGGAAGAAGGCCAAGACTGACGATGGTGCGCCAAGCTGCTGTAGTGCCTTCTGGCAGGGATCCTCTACAAGGGTGTATGTGCGGCTGCATAAGCGTTTGCGGCGTTGACACCATGCTGCCATGCCGCTGCCCTTGCTGCTGCTGCGTGTGATCAGGTGCTGACTACTGGTTCAACACGAATCGCAAGGAGGGTCGCTGGAACATGCCGCCGTCCTGCGCTTGGCAGCGTGTGGACACGCAGGAGGGCCACGCTTCCTACACCAACTATGTGACTGGCCAGACCGTGCACAAGACGCCTGCTGCCCTCTGCTGGAGGAAAGTGCGCCAGGCTGGCAATGACCTCTGGTACAACTGGTAAGACTCCCAACGGCAGCATGCTGGAGGCATATTGCTGGCACCACCGTGGGGTGCATGCAGTCGGTTTCCGTCAATGTTGCAGCAACCAACACAGCACAACACCTTAAGACACAATCTCTCTGTGACTGGTTCCCGGGCTGCAGGGCGTCCAACACTACGCAGTTCGAGGCACCTGACGAGATGCCCCAGTACTTGCTGGAGGAGGCGGAGAGGCTGGTCAACGTTCGTTGGTACAACCCCAAAACTCGCAAGGTAAGGAGAAGGCCCACAAACAGGGCAAAGTTTGCAAGCAGACACGTACAGACATCAAGGAGGTCAATGTCGGGCTTCTTGTGGGGCTCATGCTGGCACCAACAGCCTGGCACGCTAGCACTTGGTTTGCGCTAGGGAGTTCACTGTGTGCATACTGCGAAGACAGATCTGTGCGGGGCTGAAGGTCCACGTGCGTGACCATGCATAAGCTTACGCCCCACTGCTGTGCCAACTGCCTGCTTGTCGCAGTTCTCCTGGGAGGACCCCAAGCACGCAGTCCACTGGCGTGCCATCACGGCGGAAGGTGAGGAGACATACTACTACAATGTCGCCACAGGCGAGTCAAAGTGGGAGGTGCCCGAGGAGCTGGCTTGGAGGCGTGAGCAGCATGAAGAGCATGGCGCCTTCTGGTTCAACCAGAACACCGGCGAGTCCACTTGGGAGGAGCCCGATCATCACGCCTGGGTGCGCCAGGACGGTGACCTGTAGGCATGTGGTCTGTGATGACGACCTGTGGTCCTCTTGTGTTACATTGTTTCGTCAGGCTTTGAACACCCAGGTGTCTACCTGAGAGGCAGTGCATGTGCGTGCTTTCGGGCACTCCTTGGTGTTGAAACAATAACAAGCAGCGCATGGGATTGACCAGCAGGTCCGTGTCAAGAGCTGCAAGCAGGTCCAGGCGCGTGCCTTACCGCAATGGACATCCAAAGCTCACTGTAACTTGTCCCGTGACCAGATGCGGCTTGCTAGGAATGGAGAAGAAGCATAACCTTCCTATCTGGAACAGGAAGGGCCAAGTTGCGGCAGGCCATCGTGCATGAGAGAGACAGGAGGAAGGGGATGCTCGCTGCGCGGGAGCGGTGGTGCGATGCGGGTCTCCCTGAGCATGTAGATATTTGTGTAGTTCCTGAATCGAATTTGGAACCTTTCATGAAACCTTTGTGACCAGGGCGCTTGCACAGCTCGGAACTCATTGCGCTGGCTTGGGCTCGCGGGCGAGCTGCAGGACACGTAAGGTGTGAACACAGGGGAAATATCTGTGGGGACTGCAGCCGCCCTTGTCTGGCTCGCTCCTATCTTCTTCACAAACCTTCAAGCAGCAATGTCGCCAACCAATTGCCTCTCTTCAGCCACCAAGCTGCCGCGAATCAGCTCCATGGTGTTCGACCTGGAGGATGGTCCAATGGTACGCCACAGTGCGAGCAGCAGCGGCCGTGCAATGCAACTATTTATAGCGCCGCACTCTTCAGGATCCTCTCGGCTGTCCTCCAATACCCCACCCGTGTATCTTGGCACTTGCGTGCAGCTCGAAGAAGACGGCAAGAGGGCAGCGCAGTCCTGCTATGACGAGCATGCCGAGCAGGTTGCGGAGCTCAAGCTGTTTCTGCAAGCGACGCTCTCGACTCAGAAGGTGTGTGCTACTGCAAGGGTCTGCACGTTGACGTTCTTTGTGCAGCCGCGGGCTCGCATGCTGCAGCGGGTGACGCGCAATAACATGCACCTTCGTCCCTGCAGGTTGCCAGTGAGGTGGCAGAAGCCATGATGGAGCAGCAGCTTCAGGGGGATGCACACATGTCAGTGGAAGTTCTGGCTCAGTCTCTCAGCAGGCGTGGCTACGTCGTCAAAGTTCGGCGAGCCATGGGAGGAGGCCCTGGCGCCTCTTGCCTTCGGCAGCTGCGCCATGTGTTTCTGAGCGCCCTCAGCCCAGGTACCCAAGGCAGCAGGGCAGGCAGCACACCTGAGAGAATGTGCAATGCTGGCGGCTCTGATTGTGAGGACTTTGATGCCGTATAGGTTCGGACCGCACATCATTCATCATCGACCCTGCTTTCGCGGGCTGCTTCACCATTGCCAAGCCAACGCCTCGCTACGCCGCAATTCTGGCATGCTTAGCTGAGACTGTCCTGGTCATCCCTGAGGAGCGAATCTCTGCACTTGTGAGCAGAAGAATGCAAGGGGCTATTGCTGCCTTGCTGTGTTTCTGTGTTGCCTGCTCAAGACTTGTCACCCTGCTTCTGTTGCGCGCAGGTCACATTCCTGTGCAGCGAGATGCAAGAGGCATTCCGAGAGAATCAGAGCAACCTGCCTCCATGGCGATCGGCAAGCAGCATGCTGAGCAAATGGCAGCCACGCAGGTCCATGGATGAGACCATAACAGCGCCCCGCTTCGCTTTACCTGCCGACGCTCCTGCAGCAGCCGCTGTTTCAAAGCTGGACGTCGCCAGGGCCATGACCTGCCACGTGGTGGTAGAGCCCCTCCGAGTGTATGGTGGGTTCGGCAACTTCAACCACCTGCTTGGCTAGGCGACGCTCAGTCATCTGTCAGCCTCCCTACGAGGTGCCTGCCTATTCACCAGTGGCAAGGCCGCGCACGTTTTGAGAATCCTTCTCGCACCTCTGATGGTGGCTGAATCACAAAATATCCTTTCGTGCATAACGCTGGTGAACTGCGTTTGTGTGGCAAATACGTATGGAATCAAGCTGTTCTTGCCTTGGTTGTGGCTCTCTCTCTCCTCCCAACCCCATATTTTGCCGTCGCCTCACCTTGCGTGCGACATTGTGCTACCTTTTTCGCTGATGCGTGGACCTGTGTGTGTTCCTTTGGAATCGTTCAGCGTTTTCTCAACCCTGTTTTTGTCGCGCCAATTCCCCGCAAGGGTCAGGTCAGCCTTTGAGGGTAGGCCTGCTGCCATTTTTGCTCTTGCTTTCATGCGCATCAGCTGCGAGATTGCTGCGCATGCCGGTGCTTGGGATGTTGAGTGTGTTTGCAGTTTTGATTGGTGGTTTTGTGTCTGGTGAACAATCTTGGTGCCGTGCCTGTAACACACATGAACCATGCAACACGGCCGGTGCAGGGCCAGGATGTGTGGCACAACTAACTGAGTGTTCTCATATGGCGTTGCAGCACCCATTGTGCAAACCACAGCTGTCACGCATGCTAGCGTCGCTGACTTGAGCACCTGCATGCACGTCTGCCTGTAATCTGAGATTATTTATCCCCCTGTCGCCAGTGTCTGTGCCTAGTTAGTTGCCAGTGCGTAACTCATGCGACCCACTCAAGTGATTGGCCCTGACGCAGCTAGTTACATGGAGCATACTGGTACACCAGCCATAGGTTGCAGAACCAGCGTCTGTCCTTTGGGCAGCCATTCATAGCAGCAATGACAGTTTTTGGACTGCATGTTTGCATTTTGTATGGCTGTTTGTTTTCTGGTGCCGCTTCATCTCTACTGGGTGCCGTAGCGCCGGGCGCACGATGAGGCCAGGGTTGGCCCCCGCAATTCGTTGTTACCACTGGGTAACTTACCAGGTAACATACAATTTACCCTCCAACAACGAGATTGCAGCAGCCCTGACCTTGGCCACTGACATATCAATTGCTGATACTGAAGCACCAAGCTGATGGCGCAATTCCTGTCGCAAGCATGAACTATGCTCCCGCCTCGTGGCTATGTTCGCATGAAAATGGTGCAGGACTAGAGCTGCACACAAGACGCATCATTGTTTCATTGATAAAGGCAAAGCGCACATGCATCACAGCGCCGACATCATCACTATTGGTTGAGGTTAGATTCATGTACGACACACACCAGGTATCACTTGGTTGCCCACATTGCCGTGTAGGCCATGTCAATCCGCAGCCGCCGGCCTGCAACATCATCAATCAGCACCCAGCCAGACTCTGGGCTGTTGTCGCGGCCTGCAGTGCAGGACGCCATGCCGTATGTTGGCCTCACCGACGGGCTGCCTGAGCTCAAGTGACGCACCAGGTCATCATAAACCCTGAAGCTGAGGTCCGAGAGCATCTTGTGATCGGCGACGCCCAGCGGCAGCTGGTCCTGGTCCTGCTCCAGAGCAGGTAGGCCCGCAGCCAGCCTCTGCCGCAGCAGGTAACGGCGAAACTCCTGCACAACCTCGCCTGGCCACTTCAGACCTGAAATGCGACAAGGGCATTGGTAAGGAACATGAGCAACGTCACACACTTGGCACCAAAGGTGGTGGAATCCAAGCGCGGTGCCCACATGTGCCGATCAGACGCTTTGAAACGCGAAGGACTTGTGCTGGGGTACATACTGAACGCAGGTTTGCAACTGCACAAAGCCACTTTCGTGGTGCTTGCATGTGCCATGCTGCTGTGGCCGCACCTTCGCCAGAGGCGAATTGAGTGCGTGCACCCTGCAAACGCTGCAATTTTAGTGACCAGCGTCGCACTGCCAGCAGCAGGCCGTTGCAGACGTGAAGGCCGGGCGGCAGCACCAGTGTGTGAAGGTCACCGCAATTTGCAAGCACTTGCAGCAGCTCCAAGGTGAAGGTGTGCCTGTGCTCCTGCTCCGCCAGCAACTGCGTGTTGTCGGCTGGCACCTGCTTCAGCCCAGGGTCGGCGGTCCACCTGCTGGCCAAGGCTGGCACATGTGTGGCAGGCGAGAAGCGCAGGTCGCTCAGGCCAGGGCAAGCCTCCGCAACGCTGCTGAGGAAGCCTGGCTGGAGCTTGAGCGGGCAGCACACATGCAGCACACGCAGCTGCGGGCCCATACTGTTCAGCAATGTGAGAAGCGCCGGAGCAGTGATGTTGCCGTGCTTCAGCACCTGTGGGAGTGGTTACAGGTTGCGCTGATCAGGACGCTGTCCTGCATGCACTGAAGTATGTCCGCAACACACTGTTCCTGTTCACAATGCACTGCCGCTGCCCATGCAGGTGCCAGAAACTCTCGGCTAGGGCTTACCACCCTGGGCTGTGCTCTCACTCACCGACACGGACTCCAATGTACCTGCAAACTTCTGCAGTGCAGCCAGCACGGCATCTGTTGCTGCACCCCTGAACATGCGCAGGCCCTCCGGGATGCGCTGCTGCAGCAGCACCAGTGCGATGCTGGCGTCCAAATCTTGCCCACCGCAGCAGCCTTCTTCTCGCAAGGCAGGCACGTCCAGCGAGGTCCACAGGTGGGTTGTTGAACCCGCAGCAAACACAAGCTCCCGGAGCTTGGCCGATGCCTGGCTGAGCGCGAATGCATTGCGTGCTGCTACACGCAGCAAGACATCGCCGAGCAGCGCCAGCGGCAGCCGCTCCAGGTTGTTTACTTGCAGAGCGGATAGCTGCTCTGAACCCTCCATCGCTCTGCTGCATGTTGTGCTGACTGCTGAAGTTCGTTTGCCTGTCCACACAAGCCCAGCTACATTTCTTCTGCCGTGGCGGTTGCCAATGAAAGCAGGCTGTGCTGTACCTACACACAGCATTGAATCCTGCTTTTGAACCTGACTAGGGTGGAAAATCAGAACGGCGTTTTCTCACACCAACAAGAAGAATTTACACGACTCCTGGGCTGAAAGCACAAACAGTCCTGGTCATTTACTTCTCCACCGTCTTGTTGTGCTTCCTGGCAGCCCTCTGCATGCAACAGCAGCAGCATGCACCAGACGTGTCAGCAGCAGACAAACGCTTTGTGCGAGAATAGCACCCCATGGCCAGTGGGAAATCTGCAAGGATCATACGTGCCATGAGCCACCGCTTGACAACAGCACTTGTTGTCAGTTCCGTTGTGATGCAGACCAAACAAACTGTCTAGCCGCTGTACTCTGCCAGCCAAGATGCACCACCATCCCCTCCTCCCCCTCTGCTCCGCGCACCTGGTTGCGCAGGAACTTGGGGTCCATCTGTGTTGCGGACAGCATTGGGCAGCAGCAGCAAGTATAGGCATGATTAGCTTGCATTCACTAAACGCGGCAGCTGCAAGCTGATGCAAAATAGCGCAGTTGCCATAGGAGCATCGTCGTAGCAGCTAAGCAATCATTCCCTTCGCCCAATCATGCTCATGTGCTACACTAGCCAAAAGCTGGTGAGCATTGCTGAGACTCCATGGGCCGTGCTGCTTGACACCAAGCCCCCAAAGCCAGCTGCATGAATTTGCACTTACGCCCTTGGTGCTGCTGTACTTCTGCTTCTGGGGCTTCTTGATGCCGTTCCTGTGAGCCTTGCGGTTCTGCGCGCAGGCAACATGGCATGGCCGACCTTCAGCATGGGGCGAGAGCGCAGGCATGGTCGCGCGCTCGCAACTGCCCCCTTCCCATGCTGCCGCCGCACCTGGTTCTTGTTGGTGTGGTTCTGTCACAACGGGATCATTGCCGGGGTAGCATCATGCAGACAACAGGCACGAAGCAAGTGTTCAGCGCGTGAACTGGTGGGACTCCGCCGACCGCGTCCCCATGCAGGGCAGCAGCTGCGAACCTTAGACTTGGCCATTTTATAGCAGCGTGCAGCAGCTCTGGTCCAAGCAGCAGAAGGAGGAGAAAGAAGCACGGGCGGCAGGGCGGCTCGTCAGGTCGGAGGTGTGGGGGGGCTGGGAAAATGCGACAACGAACTGGGAGAAGCAGAAGCCTACATACGTGCTGCTGCTGCGTTGGTGTAGGGACTCGCTAGCCTCTGCTCTGTCGGAGCAGCAGCCGCGCTCGTGCACAAGGCGGCCGGTGGTCTGTGGCGGCGTGCAGATGAGGCACGCAGACGCCGCGCAGATGGCACAGGACTCTGGAGCGGCGCAGTATGATGACCCCATCGCACAATGGTGGCCGGCTTATCTGGGTAAGCAGGCAACAGAGGAGCTGGCTTGCACAGGCGCGGCGGATTGCATTGGACCTGAGCACAATCCAACACCAGGTGGCCTGACCTTGTGTTGTTTTGCTGTGCTGTCTGTCAATTTTCCTTTGCAGCCACTACCTTGACGGGCTGGACGTTGAACGCTATTACCTCATGCTACTGCGACAAGTGCAGATGTCACTTTCGCAGTAGCTTTTCAGCACTGCAACACCTAAGGGACTCACACAAGCATATGGCAACTGTTGAGGCACTGGAGGTGGGTTGACCCCAGCAGCACCAGGATTGCCATGAGCTGCAGTTGAATGCAAGATGGCCCTAAATGAACCTGCTGTGCTGTGGTCGGGCGCGTCATGTTGCAGGCTAAATGCGCACTGTACGCATACGAGAGTGCACACATTGCGCAGTGGGGCTACAGCTACGAGGCGTACTACGGCACCGATGGGCAAGAGGCTGCGGAGGGTGAGCAGCCCTGTGGTTCAGCGGACGGTTCATCATCGCCCACGCAAGGCCTTGCTGCCCCTGCATCAGAGGTCTTCACTGCGTCCTCCGAAGCTTCTGATGAACACCTGCTGGCACAGCAGCAGCAACGGCGGTCGTACCAGCATCAACATGGCAAGCGGAACGAACAGCGTGGAGGCAAGCCTTCATGGCACTCCAGATCTGGGCTGCATCCAGCTGCATCAGCGCAGACAAGGCCTCAGGAGTCATATGATTCAGCATTCCCCACTCTGGGGCCCAATGCAACTGCTGCAGCAGCGCCTGTGCGCAGGTGGACACCAGCGGCTGCAACACGCAAGCTGCGAGTTGATGCCCCAGAGTGGGCGCCAGGGGCACCCACAGAGCGCTTTGCCTCCCTCACACTCAAAGCTAAGCAGGCAGCAGCAGCAGTAGCGGCAGCAGGAGCAGCAGCTGCGAGTGTAGAGCGGGAGCACGGCGACACAGCTGACCGCAGCTCAGATGCACCACCTGCCAAGGAACGCAAGGCTCAGCGTGGCAAGGAAAAGCGGCAACATCGCCCCGAGGCATGTGAACCTGTCCAGGCAAGCTCTGAGATGGCTGAAGGAGCGGCTGCCAAAACCTGGCGCAACATTCTCCTTGCAGGGCAGTAGCCGCGCCTGCCTTTATTCCGCCTTCACACCTTTGACCCACACTGGCACATCATTGAAGCAGTGCATCCATCACTGACCTGTGTTTGTTGAAAACTGTTGTTTTTCCTGTCGCTTGATATGCTGTAATCATCGCGCACAAAAGGGTGTGTGAAACATAAAATGCATATGAAACGTTGGTTGCACAACGCATGCCAAGAGGACAGCACTCGTGCTACTGTTGCCCAAAAGGTGACAGGCTTGGTCGAGGGGGTTCTGTTGAACTGGGGCCACTTTCTGTGGTGAGGGTGGGTTTCGATGCACAGTGGGCAGGGGATGCGGTAGACAAAAACTGGAAGGCTGGCTCTAAGGTTGGCGCAGCTTCCAGCGCCCTTGCGCCCAATGCCACTGCTTCCACATGGCTTGTCAACGCATCCTCCGAGTTGGGCTTTGCAGGTGCGTTATTGGTAGCGCTGAACAGCGATGGGCTGCTAGTCAGTGGGCTGAATGGGCATGGGCTGAAAGGTGACGAGCTGCTTGGCTGGCTACCAGGCAGAGGCGTCTGCTCCGTAATGGATGCAGCATCCTCCTTGGAAGCGCCTGCTTCGCCATTGTCGGCGGTACCACGGGAGGGAGGTGATGACTTGAGGTCCACAATCACCACAGTAACATTGTCTTTGCTGCCCCTGTCGATGGCGGCCTTTGTCAGCACACTGGCGGCTATACGGACGGCAGCCTTCCGGCTGGCGCCCTTCTCCCACGCTCGGTGCATGCAGCGAATGGCTAGGTTGGTTGCTTCCTGCACAGCCGCAAGCACGATGATTGGCAAAGGATGAAGGGATGGCAAGCAAGGCGTAACAAACCTCAACATGGCTTGCCAAGCTGCGACTTACAGTGACGCCAAAACGTTTGCTGAGCACCAGACTGACCTGGTTTGCCATGACATCCCACAAGCCGTCGCTGGCCAGCAGTAAGAAATCGTCATCATCACATCTAGTCAGCACCGTAATCTGTAAGGGCATGCAGCGTCCGGTGAGGCCAGCAGCAGCCATCAAAACTGGCGTGATTTGCATATGAAGGCGCCAGTCCAAGCATTGGGCTATCAGGCAAGCTACACAAGCAAGCAACGCCTGCTGGCAGCAGCACGCACCTCAGGCTCTGGAATGACGTATGGTCGCAACCCATGATCACCAATGGCTCGTGACATGGCGAGCACGCCCATAACACGGTGACCGTTCCAGTACAGAACCTGACCACCAGCCTTCTCCACGCGTGCCTGCGTGACAACAAAGAAGCCAGTGGCAAGTGTGTGAGCGCACTGCATTGCCAAACCACCCCAGTCGTCAGCAATGCTGAGGAGCTCTGCGAAAAAGCACTGCAAATCCATCAGTTGAAACCCTGTCTGCACCTACCGCCTCGTCCTCGCGCTCTGGCTTGTGGTCATCGGTCAACTGAATCACCTTGCCTGACCGGCACAGCACTGCCCTTGAGTCACCTGCATGTTGCAAAAATTGGCAACATGCTGATCACTGTGCATGTTCTGCGTGAACCTTTGACATACCATGCAACTGATTGCGTCATGGTAATACCACCAAGGGCTACCCCAAACGCACCGCAGTTGGCGATCCACATCTTGTGCTTGCCAATGAGCGCCACCACTGCTGTGCTGCCAACCATGGACGCACAGCCATCTGAAGCAAACTCTGCATCTGTGCGGACAAATGCATTGTGCAGCGCTGTCTGCAGCAGGGGGCTGATTTTGTCCAAGTTCTGCTGCAAACTAGCTGCCTCCTCTGATGCACCTTCGCTCAAGCTCGCCTCCTCCACAGCTTGCGGGCTAACTTGGCTGTCACACCCTGCCTGAAAGGTGTCAGTGCCCAGCTGTCCGCTGGATTGACAGGCCTTCGGGGACGATCGTGCCTCTGCTGCTGTCTCCTCGTTCAACACTACGGTTGCTGTCTCAGCCACCTCTGTGACTGCAGAGGCGCGCGTGTCAGAGGTGGAGGGCATGCATGCTGCATCTGATGCCCCTGCATAAGTCTCTGCTGGTAGCGGTGCTGCTCCATGTGGTTGCTGGCATGCCTGCGTTAGCGCCTCCGACAGGTGGTGGTGCAGCCTGGTGGCACAGTGAGTCGCTGCTTCGCTGCCTCCATGGCCGTCATATACAGCGAAGAAGTGAAGCGCGTCAGCATCGTGAATGAGCAGCTGTTCAAGTGTCTGCGGCGTGCAGGTCTCTGGCTCCCGCTCCTGCGCGGGCGCCAGGCCAGCCGCAGCCAGCCCATGCAGCTGGGACGCGATGCGGGCTGGCAACTTGTTCTCAGTGTGCACGTCCTGTCCCGCTGCTGGCAAGTCGAAGAAGAAGGGCAGCGCTTGGAATGCGTCCTCCATCTTGGCCCGCTTGCCACAGACTGCCTTCACGCCGAACGGTATGCAGCCCGGCAGCAGTATGCTGGACTCGTAGTTGTGGGACATGAAAGAGCCCAGGGTTGCCATGCTGCCCATGGCTGGAGGGAACGAGCAAGATGCTGCAAAGACGCTCTCGCTGCTATCCCGAGGCGTCGCGCTGGCCACTGGCTCTGAGCGTGAGCCTTGCGCGGCCCCTTCCTCGCTGTCATCGCCTTTGCGCAGCCCCAGAGCGCTGCGGACCTCGTCCACCACCGCGGTAAAAGGCGAGCAGTGCGGCGATACCTGCTCCAGCCCTGGCTGCTGCTGCAGTTGCTCTATCTCCTGCTCCTCTTCTATCGTGCCTGCTGCTGCTGCCGCTGCTGCTGCATGGGCTGCTGCTGCATGGGCTGCCTCCACGATTGGCGCCGAGTGGCAGTGCGGCAATGGCTCCTGCAGAGGCGGTGGCCAGCAACCAGCGCGCAACCCAGACACATCTGCGAGGACGCATGGCGCGCACATGGGCTCGGTGCATGCGCGTAGTTGCTGTGTGCTGCACAGGAGCGATGGAACTGGCCCATCGTTGTCAGCAGCACTTACCAATTGTTAAGCTGCGCTGCAAACTTGATTGTAACTGGTTCATGACGATGGGGAGCGATCGCTGTTTGCAGTCGTTGGACCACCCCCGGCAAGCCTCCAGGCCAGCTAGCGCATTTGTGCCATTCTGCGACAAAATTACAGGCCTGGCCCGCTGCAACGCTGCAATTTGGTGCCAAGTTCAACGCAACTGACCGCCCTTCGATGGCTGCACGCCTGTGAATCTCGGGTTTGACAACGTAAGGAAGTCGTGTCTGAATACTGACACGAGGTGCACGCATGCAGCGCCCCATGCAACTGCGAACAAAGTTGTCATGCCCACACTTGTTGAAAACAGCAAAAATGCGTGTACAAACGAAACGCTATTTAGCCCCACGGGGGCCGGGGGGGTGACAAGTCTGGTCAACTGTAACCGGGCCCGTACGTGGTGCTGCTGATGTAGGTGGTGGCGTCATCTGCATATGCAGCATATGTCATGCGGCCGGACTCGGGCCGCCCCCCTTGACTGCTGCTGCCGCGCAACGTTGGCCCTGCGGGCACAAAATTAGAGGTAACCAGTGAAACCCTTGAGCCTCAAGCACGTGAGTGCAGCACTGCAATTGTGCCAGCGCCGACATACCTGTAACCATCAGGTCGGGATTGCGCTTGCGGCCATACTGAGGAGGTGAGTATCTGGCTGTCCACACCGCTGCGGACTGTTGCTGAGCCATGCTCTGCATTTGTGGCTCAGCGAAGTGCAGGGCAAACGGTGCCGCACCACTGTGGTCGCCATATGCACACAGAAGGCAACCAGGGGATCAGGCAGGTGCCTTCACAATGCACGAGTGCGTGCTGTGGGCCTGTATCCTCAGCACACAAGCTCATCACTCACTCATTGCGGACACGCCGAGCACCTGCCGCTGGCAGCTGCTCCGGCGCCATTCGCATGACTGGTTGGGAGGCCTCATACCCTGCGTTGAGGATGTCCTTCACCTGATTCTGCCGCCCATGTTGGGCGTTTGCCTGCATTTGTGCTGCTCGTTCTTGCACCATCCTGGCGAGAAGCACGATTGCATGTTGGGACGTGAGCCACTCATCCATACGTCTGTGGCGTCTGAGGTTGCAACGCCTGTTGCCCTACCCTTTGGCTCCTTGGGTCCGGCAAGAGAGCGCGCACCTTTGGTACTCAGCAGGGCTGATCTGCATCTGCTGCATCTCCTCCACCATGCGCTCTCGCTCTGCGGCAGGATCTACAGCAAAAGGGTGCGCCAGTGCGCCTGCCTCTGCAGGCGGCCGTTGGCGGTGTTGCGCAGGCAGCTCGAATGGGTGCGCTGCAGGCCGGCCCCCTGCAGCAGGGCGTGCGCTACCTGGGCGTTGCTGTTGAGGTGCGTCAAACGGATGCCCCTGATAGTATGGCTGATAGTTTCCCTGTGAGGGCGGCCTGGGTAACAGCGCGGCTGCACCTGCCCAGTGTTGTTGCGGTGCCTGCTGCCACTGCTGCTGTTGCTGCTGGCCACCCATGTTGTAGGGTGGATAGTTCATGTATGAGGCCTGCTTGGGCGAAGGTGCGCCACTTTGATGCTGGCCGGGGCGCTGCTCATATGTGGGCACATCCTCAGTGCTGCCCGAGATGCGAGGGTTCAAGTCAATGCCCAGTGCCTTGGCCTACGGGCACCAACCAAGGAGCAGCTATGTCAGCAGCTGAGGAGTCAACCCAACCTCCATCCAGCAACAGGCTGGCTGACGCTTTGGCAACCTGCTGATGTGCGTCACACACCTCACCTTGCTGAGTACGACAGGATTGCGCAGAAGCTGCACAGTGTCTGGCCGCTGCGGAGGCTTCATGGTGAGCAGCGAGTTGACAACTTGAAGCTGAGGCAGCAAAACAGCGCGTGTTAACGGGCCAGCCAGAATACACGATGAAGCGTCCGCACTGCTGTGGTACGCACACCATAACCCACCAGGTTTTGTGTGTACGGGCCTGTGATAGGCGGATACTTGCCCGCCAGGATCTTGCGAATGAGCGCGCCTTCATTCTGAGCCTCAAATGGGAACCTGCCCATGCAGCATTCATACTGTGGTGGCAATTGGGGCGGCAAAGTCAGAACTGCAAGTATTGAGGCATCGCAAGGCCGCAAGCTGCTTACTCGTTGGTACCATGGGAAGGCAGGCGGATAACCGTCGCACCCACCATGACAACACCCAACGCCCACATGTCGCTCTTCTCGTTGTATGGCTTGTCTTCGCACAGCTCAGGCGAGTAGTAGTACGGCGTTCCAACAAGAGAGCGTGCGAACACCGAGCCATCGCCCAAGGCACGTGCGATGCCAAGGTCACCAATCTGCACCAAAGTCAAATTGTTGAACAGCGGTGACGCTGTGTGCCGGCAGCTGAGCACACCCACTCAAGTCACCGCACTTGCCAACCCTACTGGTATGCAATTGCCAACAGCCGCCGCACCTTGATGTTTTCGCTGGCATCTAAGAACATGTTCAACGCCTTGATGTCACGATGAATGATGCGCTTTTGATGTATGTGGCTCAGGCCCATGAGCGACTGCCGGATGCAGTTGAACAGCAGCAGCAGATTCATGAAACTGACAAGAAAGGTATGAAGGTTGCAAATTGAGATCCGTCCGCTGCTCACACCTACCTGTATCAGGAACTTCCAGACTTGATCCTCTGGTAGCCCCTGCTGCCCCCTGGTCTTGTTGGCCTGTGGTGCAGACAAGCACTCACAGTAAAAGCAGGTTTTGTTGCTCAAAGCGCAGATGTGGCACCTCAATAAAAAAAGTGCCAGAAACGTGTGTCACCTTGATAAGCTGTGACAGGTTGCCTTTTGATGCCAGCTCCATCACAATGTTGAGCCTGCTGTCCTTGTCTACGTGGACAACAGCAAAGAGTTATTTCCATGATCCATGTCTTGGTGCAAAGTCCCTGCTGTAGTTAGCACAGCTGTCATGCCGACATCCAAGCATCTATGTGCATTGCGCAGACACACCTATCCAGCTGTCAAAGTGCTTGATGACGTGTGGGTGGTTGAGCTGAGCCAGCATCCTCGCCTGCACGCACGTGCAGTTGCAGCAAAAGTCAGCCACATGTCACTTGCACCTATGGCTGTAGACAGACGGCCCATTCTGTCAAGCATCTCACCTCATCAATTGCTTCCTCCCGGTCAGCCTTGTTCATGCCTTCCAGCTTCACTTGCTTCAGCGCAAACACTCTGCCATCCTCTGCCGCGTCAGTAGTGTGTGGCAATGTAGAACTGCGTCAGCACTGCAACTCCTTGCTTGCACATGGAACCCCTGCCCACGGGTAACATACCTTTCCGCACCGCCCGGTAGACCACGCCAAAGCTGCCTTTGGATATCTCCCCGACAATGTCAAAGTCCTCCTGCGGCGCATGGTCACGAGCGGTGCAGTTGAAGGGCCTTCTTCCTCCCTGCGATTTCGCTCGGCACAACCACGCCCTGCACCACGCGCACCAGCCGCATCTTGTGACCCGCCATTTCCAGACTTGTCGCGCACGCACGGTGCTTGCTGCTGGGTTGGCATGGGCCGCGGGACCTCCGAACATCCAGATCCACACCCTGGTTTCAGCCTCTGCCCCAGTCAAAGGCTTCATGGCACTTGCCAGTGATAACCGTGCCCCCTGCCACCAGTCTTTGACCCAGTCAAAGGGTTCATGGCGCTTGCTAGTGGTGACCGTGCACCAGTTGCGCTGCTGGTGCTTTGTGGGCTTCCTGCAGCTGGAAAAACATCAATTGCAAGGGCACTGCAGCAAGGGGCATGCCGCACGGGGCCAGGTGTGTGCCAGGATGAATCATGAGTGCGAGCATGCGGTCCATATCACATCTACATTGTCGTTCCCTGCCGTGCATCGTTCAGAGCCAATCTGCGTGCACCACCAACATTTTGATGATGCGCTGGAGGCAGCTTTGTGCAACACTGGCGGCAGCTTCAGCGCTGCAGCATGGCAGGTGAGCATTGCAGCATGACGGTATGGCCGGTGTGCGTCCAGCTTTCCCTGAGAAGTGAAGCTGCCATGCTGCAGGCTGCCCGCCAGGCAAGCTTAGCAGCTCTGGAGAAGAAGCTTGCTTTTAGAAACGTGCCCGGCATTGCAAGCGCTGCCACTGGCTGTGGCGCCCCCACGACACAGCAAATGCCGAGACTTGTTATTGCAGACGACAACATGCAGTATCGCAGCATGCGCTACCAGTGCTTTAAGCTAGCTCGCAAGTGTGGCGCTGCATACCTTCAGATCTTTGTTCAGTGCTCTCCAGAGGTGAGAGAATGTCCTCGGCAAGTTCAGCATGACAATTGACCACTTCAAGCAACAACACTTCACCTCTTCACAAGCGCTTGGCATCCCACAGACTGTAACATGATGTATCCATCCTGCTTGCAGCTGGCCATCCGGCGCAACGCGCAACGGGAAGGTGTGGCATACGTGCCAGAGGCAGCAATCCGCCGAATGGCTGAGGTGCTGGAGCCGCCACAACCGCAGCTGCACACCTGGGAGCAGCCTGTACTGAAAGTGATTGCAGCAGAGGTCGGCGGCTGGAATGTGTGAGTGGGCACCCGCGTTCTGCTTGCAAGCTGCGTCACGTGCAACTGATCCTGATGTGCAATGCTGGCTTGACTGTCTGGTTGTACGTAGTGACGAGCTTTGGGAATGGGTAAGGGCATCTTGGGGGCCAGCTGTCCCTGCTGCGCCAAGCGTGATACAGGAGGACCTGCGCAAACAACTGGACTGGTCGCAGACGGCAGGTGGGTAAAGGCCGTTGTGCCTTGTCCAGGCATGTGGATGTATGCAAGTTAGTGCACATGAACAAGTTCCCCCCTAACTGACCACTGCTTGCAGAGAACGCATTGCACCAGCTGGATATCTGCACTCGCCGCATGCTATCCACAACCTTGGCGAAAGCACCCAAACACTTGCAACAATCATTAGCAAAGGAACTCAATGCCGGTAGGCGAGCTTTGTTGTCAAAGTTGCGCTCACAGTGGCCCCAAGCGGCGAGCCAAGAGGTTCAAGGGGTCATGGTGGATGCGCTTGTGCTGGAATTTGACCATCTGCTCAGCAGCTGTATATATGCAAATGCATGATGAACTTAGGCTAGATTTGACGAATGCTTGCAATGCATGCATGCTTGGCTAGTTGGAAACCAAACCAAGCGCGCTAGCAAATCAGGTGTGGGTGCGAGGGCTGCTCAGTGAACTTGACGTGACTCGCTGCAAATCACGCGCTACCGTAGGCCAAGCATTTCGTGCGCTTGAGGTGTTAATATGGCATGACGTGCCAATGTCTCGAAGGCTGTTGCTCCGAACAACCCCACGACCGGACGACCTTGATGCCTAAGGCATGCAGCCGCCTGGAAATCCATGATACAGCATACGAGTAGTTGACGGCTGTTCTACAATGACGGACGAATCCATGGCCAGAGCCAAGAGGCTCATGGCCAAACTGAAGCTGGGCAGGCTCAACAAGGCCATTGGCGCATGGCGGGTGCGTGGACATGGCGCAGCATGCTGTGCAGTGTGCACCTTACGCAGCCTCCTGACAGCAATCACAGCAACGTTGTGGTGCTCAGGAGCTGTATGAGCTGGAGCAGTCGATCCAGCAGGTGGAAGCTGTGGCACATCCAGCGGCGGTGAGTACATGGTCTAAGACAGCGCAGCAGGGGCATGGTGGAATGATTGATCACGTGAAGAGCCGCATGCTGTGCCAAGTTCTCTCCACTCAAGTCACCCCACTTGCACCAAAATAGGAGTGCTTGGACAAGAAGCCAAGTGACCGAACGCCCAAGGACATTGCCCGGCTGGTGCCACTGATAGCTCGGATGAGGGCCTACCAGGGGCTTGCTCCGCCCGTGCATGAGTTCCTGGCAACCTACGTCAGCCTGGACCTGGTGTGGGACAACGTTGAGATGCCTCGCTCAAGTGAGATGAGGGCCCCCAGCTAGCCTGGCTGCAGTCTATCGCCTTGCTGACAGCCACACACAGACCCCTGTGGTTACCGTTCAGTTACCTCACTTGACATTATGTGATGCATTTGCACAGCTGCGGACTGCAACAGTCTCTTCTCTGTGCTCAGTGGAGGTATGAAGGGTGTGGCAGCGGAGGTTGGTGACCCGCAGCTGATGGTGATGGCCAAGATTGCAGCGCAACAGCTCACGAGGACCTTGCAAGAAGACAAGCAGGTGGGTGCTACAGCTGGTACTGCCACTGTCAACAAACCTGCAGTTGCTTTGCTGTACGCCTTTGAGCCGGAGTTTTATGGACTGACGCCTCTACCCGCTTCATCAAGTCTGATGGGGCCTGTCCCTGAAATGGTAACCCTGCATGTGCAGCTTGACAGCGAGGAGTCCAAGGCTGAGGCATCTGACACTGTGACAGAGTTGGCACCTGCAGTGGGCAGCAAGAAATCCATTGACACCCTGTCCCGCTTTGGCCTCGGGGCCCAGTACAACACAAAAGAGGCAAGGCTGGGGATTGGGGTGCATGCCAAGATGGTGGGCTGCAGTTGATGTAACAGGGTGACGGGTTGTGGCTTGTGCAGCTTGGCGGTGATCAGCGGCTGTTTTGGCACATACTAACAGGTCAACGGTGCGGCTCTGCCCGTGTGCCCCATTGCTCTCCTATATGAACAAATCAACCTCATAGCTCTGTGCTGGCTCAGGTGACCTCTCAACTGTGGCGGACCATTATGGAGATGATGCACCGGGGCCTCATGCCCTCACGCACACACGCCATGGAGATGCTCAGCGGCATCGTGCACAACAAGAAGGCAGCTCCTCCGCCCCCACCCGGCCGCATGTCACTGGCTGGCGCCTCCCCAGTGGGCTCGTCATCGCTCCGCATGTCGAGCAGCGGGGCCAGCAGCATCATAGCGGCCCGCATGTCCACCAGTGGTGCGGGCCCCGCGTCGAGTATGTCAGGGGCATCACCTCAGCCACGAGCATCACAAGGGGGGGCACCGCCTGGCAGGCAGTCCATGCCGGGAATTGCGTCTCGGGGCCCGTCTGTGTACAGCGGCGTGGGGCCTGCCCTGGTAGAGCTGCACGTGGGCGACAGCTTCTCAGGAAGGTGAAAACATGGGGCAGGCGTGAGCTGCTGCTGTGCAGAGGGCTTAGCTAGCACAGAGGATGGCTTGTGGAAAACGCATCTTCAGGTTGTGCATATTATCGCTGAAGCAAGCACAAGCAGCAAGGGTGGGAGGGTGCATCTGTGCTACTCATGCTTCTTCCTCAGTGGTAGTTGTGAGCAAATGGGGCTGGTTTGATCGATTGGCTCACGCATAATCTGCTGCCTGAAACTGGCGGCTTAACAGGCAAGTGGCCTGGAGGGAAAGTAGCTGCTTCAACTGGTGACAGCTGAGCAGAGCATGTAGGAACTTTGATGCTACTGCTTATAAAAGTCTGACTGACTTGGGTTGCGCTTGCTTCGCAGAGACATGGACTGCCGCAGCGATGTGGGCCATGTTGAGCTGCAGGTGGCCGAGGTGCCACCCAGAGTGCAGGGCGCTGTGTGCATGAGGAACACGGTGACGGCGTTGCTGGTGGTCAGCCGCGGTGCGTACCGCCGCGCCATGCAGATGCAGCAGGAGATCTCCATTCGGAACGCCGTGGACTCCTGTTGCAGGTGTGCATGCATACGTTAGGGCAACGGCCAGAGGGGGGATCAGTAGCTGCATGACACGCAGCTGTGGCCACACAGTCCCCACTGTTGACATGGTGCTGGTTGGGCAGCATGCGCCGGGTGCCAGCCGAACGATTTCGGGGATTTCTTTGTGGCACGTCGGTGACTTTGCATTTGAACGCTTGCTGCCTGGTGTACGCAAGCATATTGCCCAAACAAGCTGCTGCTCATACCAACCCAGCCAAACAACTGAATTGCTCACGCTGCTATTGCATACTGCTGCGTGCAGGCTACCCTTCTTGCGGCACACGCCTTTGAAGGAGCTGTACAAGCTGTCCAAGCACCTCACGGCATCGCGCTTCAACAGAGGCGACGTCTTGATCTCACAGGTGCGCTTGTTAACTTGGACAGACTGGCTGCCTTGCAACAGATGGGCACAGGAGGCAGGGGGCCAAATCCATGCTAGTGCGTTGCACATGCAGGCCGCAACCATCCCCTGAGGACATGTTGAGTTGCTGGTACCCTCACACAGCTGATTTGCCCTTGGCTGCGCCTTACCTCCTGGTCCCTCAGGGCAAAGAGCACCCGTCAGTGTTCTTCCTCTTGGAGGGCGAGGTGGAGCTAGTGGTGGACGTGCCCTTGACACAGGACAAAGACACGCTGCTGGCCAACCTGCTCCACATGGTTGGCAGGGACCCCAGCGTCGGGCTTGGGCCAAGGGCTCGCAGCGTTGCTGGAGTGGAGGGCGCTCTCGATGGCAGCGGCGGCGACCTTTCGCCTCCTGTCATGGCTGGCAAAAAGTACGTTAGATGTATCAGGTGGACTGACTGGCCTCTGGCGTGTTTGCAACAATTACTGGTGTCTGCAAGCCAACCTCGCATGGTGTTCTGTGACGATTGTGTGTTTGCAACGCATGCAGGCCTGGAGACGCAGTTACCGGGCCGATGCAGCGGGTCGTCTTGGGGAGGCGAGGACCAGGTGTCATTCTTGGTGATGACAGCATCAGGGTGAGTCTCACACGGATGGTAGGTTAGTGATCAAAATGGACTCCGCAGGCATGGTTGTCGCTGGGACTTGCCCACCATGGGTATCCGCAAGAGTTTCGTGGCACAATGCCGCCAGCACGCTTTTTGAGCGTCTTCGTTTCAGCAACGCAAGAGTTCAGCAAGTGGTTTTGTCCGACAGCAGTCCCTCTGGTGACATGGCAATGCTGGCCCTTGCGCAGGAGAAGCACATGGTGGTGACGGTGGTTGCTGTGACACCAGTGATGGCCCTGTCGACCTCCGCGCAGCGCTTCACCGCCAGTCTGGACGGCCTCACGCAGCGCCTATTCAGCAAGCTGCGCGCTCAGAACAGCGCTACGTCCGAGCTTGGAAGGGCAATCACCGACGTGTCGCTTCGGCAGGCCCTGTTGGAGCGGTTGCGGTCCGAGATCATGACGCAAACGTTTGCGGGCTTGGCCGGCGTGCCAACGACGCTGAATCGCGAACGGGACGTTGAGAAGCCCAAGCAGCCTTGGGTCCGGGTACCACCAGAGGGCCTGTTCAGCAAAACCGTTGGCTTGGCAGCTGGCGAGCACTACATGGCATTGGAGGCTGCTGGAACTGATGAACGTGAGTGCCTCGAGTTTCCCAGACCATGCGATTGGCGCTGACCCCACCAAAGGATGAGACTGAGACACTGAGCCCTACGGTACTTGCTGCAGGGCGTAAGAGTGGACGGTCGTCTTCTGGAGGCGGCGCCAAGGTTGATCCCAACTTGCCCTCGTCCACCGGCCTGCGTGTGGATATGTTCAAGGACTCCGTTACCAGCGACTCGCTCAGCACGTTCCTTCAGGCAAGGCAATGCAATCTGCACCTGATAAGCTTGCATAAGAAATGTGACTGTCCGATGCAATGCATGTCATACATCAGCTACTTGACAGCCACCCCCACCCCTGCGCCTGCGCATTGATGCCCACAGGTCGTGAAAGGCGTTGAGCAGCAGCGCATGGCTGAATCCAGCGTCCGATTGAATAGAGCTGGGCAGGTAAGCAAGGGATTATCTACCAGCTTCAATGTAACAACCATCCTGCAACAGCCCTCTGACTCCTCTGTGCACCCTATTTCGGCCCTTGCAGGAGATGCTCGACGTCACGGTCGGCGTCAACAAGGGCGTTGTGAACAAGCTTGATTTGTCAGATGTGTTGGTGGGCACTGCATCCGTCCATCAAAAGTACACTGACATGCTGGAAGCAGCCTGCCTAACGATCATTAAGGTAGGAAGGGCAGAGCGGATCCGTGGCATGCGGACGTGCGTGACAGGACGCGCCCACTAATGGCTTCTTACAAAATCATGTGCATTCACGAGCTATTGCTGATAAGGAAGCTCCTATTTTATACGTGATACTAAGGGCTTGACAGAAGCCGGCAAGGGCGCCCTTGCACAGTGCGTTACACGCACCTTCAATGCGCTCACGTGGCATCAACTGTCCTTGCGTCCACTGGTTGAATGTCCAGATTGGTGCGCTGCCAGGTCAGAGCCCTGTAGCCAGCGAGATCCTGTCGCCTGTTCTGGATGATGCAATCGTGGCCTGGTCGCAGCTGACGCACAGCTGTGGTCTGCAGCTAGTGCGTTGGACCAGCCATGAGTACTACCTCATTGGGGGCCTCAACCCAGGGGGCCAGCAGCGGCCCTTGGTGCGCATCATGGCAGACGCCCTGCTGGAGATGAAGGTGCGCAGCAAGGGCCTTCATTTGTTTCTGTGCGGGACTCGAGAATAGGCAGCTCAAGCTGCTGCCTGCCAGCCCTTTTTAATATGCCTGCTGGCTGTTGGCGTGAGTGTGGCCACATTATCTGATGCGTCCACCTGCTCGATGGCCACAGGGTGTCTTTTATCGCAACATGGGACAGAGCGACGTGCCGTACTTCTACTTCGCAGCCTCCATGGTCATTGGCACAGTTTTCAGCTCTTATGATTGCGGGCGTTTCCTGTCAGGCGTGACAGGTGAGGCTGAACCAGGGCCGTGGGTGAGCTTTGTGCCTGAAACAAGCCATGGTGTGGCCGCAAGTGTCCATCAAGAAATGCATGCTGAAGCACTGCCGCCTGTACATCATCATCCACTGGCCTCTCCTGGCTGGCCTCTCAGTCCTGCTGCCAGTGTCCTTGCCCTTCACAGCTAAGACAGGCTTGTTTTTTCAATTGCAACCATGCACGGAGCTACAGCACCACAAAACGGGAGTGTGTAAGAGCGACATCACATGACCATGCTTGACCTCGCCTGTTGGCCATGCTGCAACTTGTCACGTAGGCCATGCCTTCGACGCCGCCAGTAAGCTGTGTGACCAGGTGCTTCAAAAGTTCCCCTGTGGCGCAATCCTCGTGTCGGACGCCGTAATGCAAGCCATTGGGCGCACCCACCACCTTGAGGTGACCGGCGCAGGCTACCAGCTTCTGGGCAGGTCAGTCAGAGCAGTGGAAGCGCTACAACAGGGTCTTGCGTTGCAGAGCTTCTGCATGTCTGCGCTGTTGTGGCAAGAGCTGCAAGAGCTGTTGCCGGGGCTGTTTCAAGTGCTGGCTTCGTCCTTCCTGGCTTTCGCTTGCAGGGTGTACCTGCCGTTTGGAGCCACGTTGGAATCGATGCTCGGCAAGGGAACACTGGACAAGGAACCCGTCTCAGCAGGTAAGCGTCCTTCGCCCACGTGCTGGAGCCCCGCGATCTTGAAGGAACCAAATCCTGGGCCTGGTGTTTGTGCAAGGTGCTTATAGTGGCTCGGTCACTTGTTGCGAAGCTGCTGATCAAGGTCGCTGGCTTTTCCTCGCTGCAGGTAACCCCAAGGCCGGCCTGTTTCGGATTCAGTCAGAGAGGAATACCACTTCGCACTTCGGCAACACCAACGGCTTCTCCCTGGACGACGGCTTCGCGTCGGTGCAGGCGCCAAACACGCACCGCATGTCGAACCTGGTGCGGCCTTAGCCGGTGCCTCCCCCACGCCACTGCCTGTTGCCTCTGTCGCCCTGTGACTGCCATATTTTGACACCGGCTGTGCACCTCATAAACAACACCGTGTGTTGGCTTGTTGGGTGACTGCGGCCCTTCAGGTGGTGAAGCTGCCTGCGTTTCAAGATGACGGCTTGCGTCAGACTGCAAGCCCCATTGGCTCTGGTGCCCCATCGCCCTTTGGAGGTGGCAGCAAGCGCGACCACTCCAACAGCCTGGGCCCTGTCAAGTCGCGTGCTGCGTGAGTAGCATCTCGCAACCCCTGGTGAACTCAAGAAAATGAAACGTTGCGGATCAGCCTGTCTAGGAGATGTTGCTCCGGGTGCCCTCTGTTCGTCCTCCCTCCCTGCTGCCCTGCCCTGTGCCAATTTTTCCATGTGTCTGTATGTCACTCACCGATTTCCCTGCTGTTGCTGGCTGACCTTGTGCGCCCCGTTGCCTCCGCAGTCTGCATGATGCAGCAAGCAGCACCACCGTTGGCGCCCCGTCGTCGCATGCTCGCGTGGCTCCCAATACGACGCTCGAGCCACAGCTCCACCTGACGCGCACTGGCAGACAGCGCGACCAGCTGCTGCATCGCTCTAGCATGGACTTCAGGTGCGTGCCCTTGACCCACAATCCTACACTGCCAGCAATTTGACAGCTGGGATAGTCAAAAGCTCCTGCAGGACTTCTAGGTTAGTATCTATTCCCTTCGCCCTCACATTTCGGGGGCAGTTCATCGCGCTTGGGGCTGCCTTACTAGTGCCCTCTGATTCCTGCAAGAGGAAATTTTTTCAACGGCAGGCTTGTTACCCCCACCGCTACACACGCACCCTGACTGTCACAGAAAGCAACTGCGCCAGGAGCTGGGCAACATACGAGCCAGCATGCCCGTGATGCCAACCTTCGTCAACCTTACAGCCAAGCATGCCCCAGCTGGCGGCAGCGAGGCGTCCAGCCCTGAACACAGGGGCGGCGCCTCAGCATGCGCAGCAGGTGCTTCAGGGCCGCAGCGCCGCAGCGCCCATCCGTCAAACCTGCACCTCCCCTTGGGAGAGGTCGTGGGGTCGCCTGCGGTGCATGGCATGACGCCGTACCTTCCCGGCACCAGTCCGCTGGCAAGCATGAGCGCCCGCAAGCGTGTCGCGCAGATGGTCTTCAGCTATGATGAAGGAACAGCCGACGGAAGCGCAGGGGGGGCTGAGGGAGCGGGTCTGTTGGCGCTGCCGGTTGCTGGCAGGCCGGCATCACCCGGGAGATTGGGCAGCCCGCTGCCTCCTGGCCTGGCGTCCCTGCAAGGCCGACCTCACGCCGGGGAAAGGTGTGTGTGCTCGCACCTGCAGCAGCAGCAACAACACTGGCGTCCACAGCATCAAGCAGCATGCTCACGCAAAAGACTACGTTTCAATGAGTGTCGCACAAGCGTGGCATGTGTTGTCCTGTGGCACACACCATCACTGACCTCTGCAGCACTTGCAAACCGTGTCATCTCACTGACCTGTGCCTTGTGCTCCTGTCCAGGGCCGCCTCCCCACAACGAGAGGGCTTCTTCCTCAGCGCCGGTGGCAGCGTCCGCAACGGATCGCCTGTGTCTGGCACCCGCAGCAGGCCGCTGTCGCGCCAGCGCTCCAGAAGGCAGAGCGACTCCCGTGGTAACGACACCGTGGCGACCAACTTTGGGCCAGTGGCACTGCCACCTTTGGAGGTCACACTGCACACCCCTCCCGGAGGTCACTTGCAACCCCGGCAAGGGGGCCACCGGAACGCGGAATCAGACCGCCTCCGCGGGGTGCATGGCGCAAACCTGCCCCAGGATGCATTGAAGACTGGCGGGGTTACGAGGTCTGGGCGCATGCAGCAGGTGGATCCCTTGTCGGGGCTGACAGTCCAGGAGATTCACAAGCAGGTGAGGCTCAGGATTATGGGAAGCTGGACAGGCAAGCCAAGTGCAGCGCTCTGCTGTGGCTGCAGGCTGTGGCTGAGTCAGGGGCAGCGAAAAGCGAAGAAGCACACACATGAATGCTCACCCTGTCCAGCGCTGCAGTTGACGCCACACAAGCAGAGAGCGCTGGCAGCTGCTTGTGTAGGGAATCGTGCAGGCCATCTGTTCAATGCCTGTATGTTACTGCTCATCACCTGCTTGCCAAGGGCTTGCTGACAGTGAACTTCCTCACCTGCTCATTCACGGCATTCGCAGGCCATCACTACATGGAAAGACCTGGGCAGCTTGCGTGCTGCAGAGGAGTACGTGCAGCAGCTCAATCCCGCCCTCATCAACATCAGCTTCTCCACCGGGGGGTTGACCTGCCTGCCAAACATGTCCAGGTGAGCAGGCTTGAAACATTACTTGGGTCACTTGCATTCCGCTGCAAATCCGCAGCATCCCTTCCATCTACAGCAGCCAGTCTGTTGGCTTGCGACAGCCTGGCATAAACCGACATCCCGAATCCTTTCATATTAGCACAGGTGTCTGCTCTTATCAGCAATCGCTGCATGCCTGCAGGCTGCCGTACTTGGAGTCCGTGGCTGCATCGTTCAACAACTTTGGCTCTTTGAGCGGCAGCTCCCAGCTGTCCTCCCTCGCACCCCACATCAAGATCCTGACGTTGAGCCACAGCAACATCAGCGAGCTGCCTGGCAACCTGGGTGAGGTGCTGCCCCACCTTCTGGAGCTCAATGTCTCCTCCAACAGCCTCTCGGCCCTACCGCACTCGCTTTTCACCCACGCCACCAAGCTGACGGCGCTGAGCTTTGAGCACAACAGCATCTCCATCATCCCCTCGACCGCCAGCCAGCTGCAGAACCTGCAGCAGCTGTTTGCCAGCGACAACGACATTGAAGAGCTGTTTGACAATGTGTTTGACAACATGCCGCAGCTACAGGTATGCCGCCTTATGCAGGCAGGCTACAGTGCTTTCAGCGAGCGAGCCTTGCTATGACGATTGCTCACTCTCATTGCTCATGTGCTGTGCTGGATGCTGGGTCAACTGGCAGGTCGTGGACGTGTCCTTCAACGCGATCAAGCAGCTGCCTGCTTCTGCCACCAAGCTGGTCAGCCTGCACACACTTGTGGCAAGCTGCAACCTGCTCGAAACGCTTCCAGAAGGGTTGCTGGCGGCAGCCACTGCGCTCACACGCCTGGAACTGGCTGAGAACAGCTTGTACAAGTAAGTTGCTTGAAAAGCCTGCTGACAGCGCTGCATATGTAGCGCGATCTGACTCCAGCTAGATGGTGCCTGCCTTGGCTCCCAACCAGGTCATGCGCCCATCTCACTGCAGTGCCAAGCAGTGCTTGTCATAGGATGCCGCAAACTTCCTAGTGACACAAAACTGCAGGTCTGACTCTGTGGCGGAACATGGCGGCGCTTCAAAATTGCAGATGCGGCCAGACAACGGGCTTCTCACCCGAGGAGCTCAAGGTGTACAATGCCAAGTATAACGCGCTAGCAGACGAATGTGAGGACGACCTGGACACGATGCTGACAGTAGTGCTCAGCAGGGTTGCGCTGAGCTCCTACCCAGGAGACAACGTTCAGTTTGCGTCCGGGGGTCGGTCAGCCTCCAAGTCTGGGATGCTGCTGCACCCTACGTCAAGCAACGGGCTGCCACGGACACAATCGATGAAGCGTGCCATGTCGCTGCTGCATGCGAACAGCGGGAGCAGGAGTTTGAGTGCAAATGCTGCCGCCGCACAAGCAGATGATGTAGGCGAGGCAGAGGAGCCCACAGAGCAGCCTCGCTCCCTAAGTGCCACAGGTGACACTGCAGCTGGACCTGCTGGGGACATGGCAGAGCCAGGAAGTATGGCAGCTGCAGTGGCAGTGCATGAAGGAGAACTCGGCACCAGCGACGACGGCGGGGGCTTCCAACCTCAGCCCCCAGGGCAGGCTGGCCCCAATGGCATGCTGGCTGCCAGGTTAGGCCCTGGGTGCAGGTCCCAAACGCCCCAACGGGTATGCATTGTTGAGGCCTCAGAAGCTGGCACCTCTGCTGGGCTGGGGGCGGGGTCTGGGGCAGCTGCAGGCAGCGGATGCTCAGGGACGCACGCGCGCCCGCGCTCGGCACTCAAGGCCGCCGACGCCGGCCGTTGTGACCAGCCCACGTCAAACACAATCACTGCAGCGGACAGGCTGCTGCAGCCGTCATTTGGCATCAGCCCATTCTCCAACGCTGCAGCGTCGCAGCTAGACCCGTCGGCCCTGGAAGAGGCAGAAGCGCGCACGCCTTGTGAGGCTGTTGCTGCTGCTGCTGCCACGCACCCAGGGCCCATGCTGCTGCCACAGTTGCAGGTGCTAGACTTGTCCAGCAACCGGCTGCTGGCTATTCCGCCATGGCTGCCCCCGAGCATAAGACAGCTGCATCTTGCACGCAACCAGCTTGCCAGCTTCCAGGACTGGGCGGCGCAGCGCCTGACATCGTTGCAGCTGCTCGACATGCACGGCAACAAAATCCTGCAAGTCTCCAGGTAAGTCACTGCAGCCTTGTTCACCTGAGGCCGGTGTTGCTCATGCTGCACGCAGCATACCACCTTCACCTGCTCATGCGCAATGAGCAGCACAAATGCCGCGGTTAGTTTACTGGGCCCGTGCCCCAACATGTTACACCCTGACTGGCCACTGCGTAGGGACCTCACACGCCTGACAACACTGCAGATGGTGGCGCTGCAGGAAAACCCATGCACAGACGTGGAGACGAGTGATGCACCCAAGGCACACGCAACTGGTGCAACAGGCGGGTCAGTGACATGGCTGGAGCAGCATGTCTCAAAGCTCAAGTACAGGGTGAAGGTGGACAACATGAATGGTGCCGGAGGCACCGCGAGCAGTGTGGGCATGGCGAGCTGAGGCAGCACCTCGCACCTAGCTATTGCGCAGCAGCTCTACTTAGAGCGTAGTATCAAGCTGAGCTACAGGCAACCTGCAGGCATTCCAGCAACCCGCATTTCTATACAGAGCAGGTGGAAGCAGCTCTTTGCATTCCGGTGGGCTTGCACCTGATCATGTAACAAGTGATATTTAAAGCAAGCCATCGGTCGCTTCGAAAACCTTCTCTTGCATCAGGCCGTTGCGCAGCAGCCGGTTCAACGTGCGTCAACCAGACCACGGCTTTGGTGTGCTTGCAAAGGCGGCGCAGAGGTGGGGGGCCAAAGGGGTGGAACGCCCCCTCCAGGGGTTTGAACCGTCCCGCGCTTGAAGGATCACATAGCAGACCATGGCTTCGCCTTCATAACGCGGGTGACACTTTCCCCGCCAATTGTCAACGACCGCGCTGCGAGGGAGCTGTGAATTCGGGAGAGTGGCTCCTGGCGCCAACCCCACCAGCAAGGACCAGCAGCAGCAACACCGCCGGAGCGCAGCGCCACCAGCTGCAGCTGTATCTGACAGGCGCAGGACGCAAGCGCAGCCGCCATCCTTGTCAATTGGACTCTGTCTCTGAGAAGGTGACGCCACGTGTAGCTGCTTGGCGCGCGGGCTGCAAACAGGCGCATGTGCATTTGGCAATGGGTAGCTGCATGCGCGTGGTCGCAGCGGCTCGCTACGCTAAGCTGCCATGGATTGCAGGCTGGGCATCTTGGTTGGATAGGGCTCAGGTGTCCGAGGCTGGAGTGCAACCACAGCATGATCAGGTTGCCTAACCCGTGACATGCCTTTCTTGCGCTGCAGAGGAACTTCTTGTAGCCCAGGCAACCTGCACGCCGGCCGTTCTGACCTCACAAAATTCAAACAACTACCTAAAGCAGTACACCAGATCCAAGCAGACCTCCAACGACGCGACAGCCATGGCCGAGAGTTTACACGTCAAGCCTGAGCTGCCTGATCATGCTATGGGTTTCTCCATGGCAGATCCACCACCGTTCCTTATGTTTCCCGGCTCAGCACCTAGTGCACTGGCGGCATTTGCGTCTCCACTGCTGCCTGGGCAGCCCATGCAAGCGTCCTCGCTTGACTCTAAGCCCGCAGCATTGCTCTTGGCTCAGCGCCAGAGGGCAGCGGCTGCCATGGCCCTGGCTCTGGTGGCCCGGCAGCGTCAAGCAGCCGCCACGCCAGACCACACTGCGCAAGTGGCCAAATCAGCACAGGCCGCCCACCAGGCGGCACGCCAGTCATCAATAGACGGTGCGGCTTCAGCACGTGGCATGCAGGCACAGGCAGCAGCAGGCGTGCAGCTGCAAGGACGCACCCCGTTGGCACCCATGCCCAGCCTCCAAGGCCAGATCGCAGCCGGCCCCATTGCTGCAGCAGCCGCCGCTGCAGCAGCAGCAAGCTCCGCTGCGGCTGCTGCCAAGCCTCTGCTTGGAACTGTCACCACCCTGCTGGGCGTCTCACCTGCAGCTGAACAGCCAATTGCTCAAGCCGCGAGCGGGCATCGCAAGGCTGCAGCCAAGCCGGCCTCCTCGTCCCCACCCCTGACTGGCTCTCCTGCCACAGGCCTGACTGACAATGCCAGCAGCCATCCTGGCCAGCCGCAGCAGGAGGGCAGCAGTGGAGGGGCTATGTCTGGACCCTCTGATCAGTCCGACGCCAATGGGAACACCCTGCGCCAGGCCAGCAGCCCTGGGAACTATGGCAGCCACACGCAGCAGCAGCTCCAAGATGACTCCAGCGGCAGCGAGGACTCAAGTCGCGAGGGCCCCAACAAGACCAAGGCGGGCCAGGTGAGGGATGATTCACGCTTATCAGGGTGGGTCTGTTGCAGGTCCAGCTGCGCTCAGTTTAGCATTACTGCAGGTATGACCACTAACAGGTCATGTTAAGCACCAAGGTTTGGAGCGCTTTCGTGACCTGCTCCCTGAGCAGGAGGGAGGGCGCCGTACCACAGACTTCGGCCCGGGCGGTAAGTTCCAGCGCAACAAGACGAGCTTCCGCGGCGTGCGCCAGAGGCCTTGGGGCACGTGGGCGGCCGAAGTGAGAGACTCCACCCTGGGCACGCGCAGGTGAGCAGCAAGGGCCCTGTTGCCAGCTGCTGCCAGCTGACCTGTGTACACTTTTCGCACGCCGCAGTGCACTGCGTTACAGATCTATTGGCAACCTGAGGCAATGATGGCCAAGGCCTGCTCAGCCTGTGTGTGGGTTGGGACCTGACGCTGCCGCGGCCATCTCTGGGTTGTGTGTCTGCAGGTGGCTGGGCACCTTCAACACTGCTGAGGAGGCTGCTCGTGCGTATGACGCGGCAGTTCGCGCCATCCGCGGCCCCCGCGCGAAGTGCAACTTCCCTCTTCCAGAGGGCGAGGCAGCGCAAGCTGAGGATGCGCCGCTTGCTTCGGCGCGTGGCACACAACCTGCCAAGCCTGCGGTCGTGGCCAAGAGGAAGAGGGACAAGACATGCATGGACGACTTTGACCCCCTTGCGTCAGGTGCGTGCAGGCAGTGGCTGACATGGCCAACTGACCAGCACTTGCTGGTAGGCACGGCATGGTGTTGCTTTGTTAGCGAAACTCCAATGCACTTCCTGACGTCTGCCTTCTTGCACCACTCACATTTTGGCTGTTGCTTCACCGCTTGCTTTCAGGTCAGCCAGCTGGTGATGCCAAGGCCAAACGCCGGGGAGAGGCTTCAGAGGTGAGAACACAAAAGCAGGTTGATCGGACTGCAGCTCTATGTTCCCTGCAGCTGCACTCATCAGCATGGGCTATCGCTGACAGCGCTGGCGAATGGGTCACTGTTGAGCGGTCACCTCTCCTGAACTGCTGTGCAACTGGCTGTGGTGCCCTGCTTGGGGCGTGTGCAGGAGGCGGATGGCAAGGAGGACCACCTGGAGCTGCTGCTGCTGGCCGCAGAGGTTGCCTCAAAGGGCAACGACGCTGGGGGTGACCACAACACCAACAGCTGCGCGTCGGACAGCATGAAGGCAGACGGCCTGCTGGGCAGCAGCCCGCACTTTGGCTGCAGCCCACCCCTGGGCAGCAGCCTGGGGACCGTGCACCAGGCGTCACCGCCGCTGCACCATGCAGGTGCTCGTCTCGCTGCAGCTTGGGAAGCCGAGCAGCTGGCCTTAGGCATGCGGGCGGCTGACCTGGGCAGCAGCGACCCCAACCTCATCAAGGTTGAGCAGCTCAGCTTTCAGCGCACCAGCGACGTGTCTGCAGCAGCCAGGGAGGGCTCACAGCATGGCAGCGTAGCTGCTGGCCAGCTGCTCGCTGCGTTCAAGATCAGCGGGGAGCCAGACAACACGCACCCAGCGGGCGGTCAGGCATTTGTGACGGACCAGGAGGTCATGGGTGGCCAGGGCATGGGTTGCAGCCACATGGGGATGTTCATGCACCTAGCCGCTGGCGCTGCTGCCGCGAGCAATGCAGTGCCTGGTGTGCCCGCTGGCTGCGACCCAAGGAATGGGGCAATGGCGGTGAAGCTGCGCTCTGATAGCGGCATGGCCGATGAAAGCGAGGCCGTGGCATGGCCGCAGCAGCAGCTGGAGCTGCAGCAGCAGGTGCAGGCGCTTCAGGAGCAAATGAGGGCGCTGCAGCAGCAGGTGCAAGCTGGCCAGGCGGCGTTTGCTCAGCAACAGGCCGAGATGCAGCAGCAGGCCGAGCTCATTCGTGACCTGCGTGCCCGCGTGCACGGCTCTGAGGTGGAAGCAGCCATGAGTGGCTGAATGCGTCGGTTCAAGGCTGTGCTTGTGGGCCACTGCCTTGTTGCATGGCACTTACCAGGACACAAATAGAGGGGCTTGGGTGATGTCAATGCTTAGCCAACATAGAAGTGCCACCTTGTGTGACCCAACAGCCAATAGGAGGCTGTGAGCAGCCCTGCATGTAGGTGCACAGGGACAGCGGACCTGCTCTTTGCTTGTAAAGTTTTGGAAGACTTTGATTCTTTGTGAACCTTTGTCTTGACTGTTTTCGCATCCCCATGCTTGCGCTGTTGCCCAGGGCATCAGCGAAGAATGTTGTTGTGCTGTTGCTAGCCAACATCATTTTCAGCTTGCCTGGATCGAATTTCTCAGCAGTTGCCTTGTTGTGGTTTTAGCTTTGCTTTCAGTTTCTGTGTGAATGCTCTCTTTTCATCAAGTCCTGAGTAACATTTAACGCGTTACCCCACATCCCCGCCTGAAGGCTTGTATGAAACAGCACCCAGGTCAGAAGCTGAAAAAGGATCCAAGCACTTGGAATACAGTGATGCAAGGCCCTCCCTGTATGTTGGGAACACTAGCTGTACACCCAGCTCCTCCTTGATCAACGCGTTCCTCACTCGCTTCTCCTCGAGGCCAGCAGTTGGGGTGGCGGTGATGTCTTCGCCGCCAGTCCTTTGCCGCTGGTCCTCTGCTGATGCCCCTGCGCCCGCCCCAGACACTGCGGCTGGCTGCCCTGCAAGAAGTGCTCTGGCGAAATGCACAACCTGGATTGCGTCATCGGGGCAAGGGTAGGATGTGGAGCTGTAGCCTGCTGGCTGCTCAAGCGACCAAAAGATGGGGTTTGCTCAAGTCAAGACCAAAATGCCACAATCGCTACATGTGCTTGAGCTGTCGCCCAGTACAAACAATCACGATGCCTGTGGACTGCCAGTGCTGCCGCCTGTTCCCCATCCTCCACTTGCCTGCTGCCGGGGTGCGGGGTCATCATCGACAACGTTGTAGATGGCACCAGGGCGCGGGTGCTCCATGCTCGCTTGCACAACCTGGAGTACAGCAGTAGGAAGGGCGGATGCTAGGACCACACAGTACGACTCTTGCCAAGCTGAAACCCAGCCTTGCATGCGTGAAGGGCAGGCACCTGGCAGATGTCCATGACGTGGCACCTGCTTGTGTACTTCTGTCTTGCCCGCCGCTGCTTGCTTGCTGACGCGGGATCAGCACCCTGCGTTCAAAGGATGGGGCGGCACACATCCATGTCAATGTGGCACGCGTGGCTTGGCAGGGATGACACTATGGCCTGCTGTTGAGGTTGCAGGGTGGCCTGATGTCAGCCTCGAACTCACCTCGCCCTGCACCGCTGCCTCCAGCGCGCTCCTGCCTGGTCCATATATTCCTGACGCAGCAGGCAGCAAGTGCAACAACCCCAGCAGTCACACATGCAAGATTTGTGCAACAGACTTCAGAGCTTTCAGAGCAAGACCTTAAACTGCCCGTTGCAAAGCAAAGTGCCACATTGTGGCCCACACGGCATGTCGCCCACATAGCATTCCCACCTCCAAGGCGAAAGATGTGGACAGGTAGTCCATGGCTGCGGTGCGCCTCAAGCCAGACATCTTCTGCCGCCTTGCGCACCAGGCCGCGACCCGTTGCGGTCTTGCAGGGTGAGCTACCAACAGAGCATCACACAGCATATGCATGAGCTGGGTGCTGCTGCAGGTCTACCACACCCATGCAGTCTGCCGTGGCCATGCCCTCACCTTTCGTCCACCCACTCGCCACCCCAATCTCCATAGACACCTGCTCAGGCCAAGTTCATGACAAAAAGTACAGTGAAGGACGCAATCAGGGCAAGTTGAAGCAATTCGTTCGGCTGCTGTTCAGCACTTGAGGCGGCCCGTACCTGTGCTGCTTAGATAGCCGATCCACTTCAGGCTGTTTGTCAGCTGCTTCAACAGCTTTAGTTGCTCAAGCAGTGCCTACATCAGTGGCACCAAAGGTGCGCGGCTATTAAACCATGACCAGTGATGTCATGGCAACAATACCACTGGCTGCATCAAAGTATACAGATGTGAACATAATCACGTCTGGCACCAACCGCCAGGCGCACACCGGGTCGTAGAGAGGCAAGCCTAGTGGCGGAATGCTGCTCAGGACGTGGCTGCAGGAAGCCAGGTGCTCCAGACCGTCTTCACTGCACGGCCATGCGAGGTGCTGCAACTCAGCGCCAGACCATCCAACCATGGCATGGAGAGCACATTTCCGCGACCTCACCTCAGCGGGTTTCGAGCACCAGGATCAAATAGAAATGCCTGCCAACCTTTCGCAGCCAGCTGCTGCTGGGCTGCAGTGCTCCTGCATGTCCCTTTCACAGCCCAGACTCCCCGGGAAAGCTGGTTGCCCAGCGCCAGTGACGTGTACCCGTTCAGGCCAAACACAAAGACAGAGGGTGAAGACTCCGCTGCAGCGCAAGCTACGTGCCGTCGCGTTCCACGTTGAAAGGTGTTGGCACGTTGCTGGATCATGGCGGGGACGACTGGAGACGGGACCGCGCTTTTACTTCTGGCAGTAGTAGGCCCGAAAATTGTGTCAAGCGAGCAGCCAATGTCAAAACGGCGCCTTCTCCTACCCATGCACATCCTGCCGGTCAACGGCGCGCAACATGGGAAAAAAATGTTATCTGTCTGAAAAAAGCTGATATGAAGGCAGCGCGTCGCGGCTCCTGCACATCCCACAGGCCAGCACCACCCATCGCATGGTAGGCCGCTCAGCGCATGCCACATGAGGATGCTTACAACTCCTCCTTGCTGCCAGACTCCTCCTTAGGCTCGTCGTAGTCATCATCCTCGTCCTCAGCGTCATCCTCAGCATCAGCGGGGCCGCTCTCCTTAGCCTTGGCCTCAGCCTCAGCCTTCTCCTTCTCCTTGATGTCGTCGTGCATCTTCTTCTCGCCGTCCTTGTTCTTGGCCCAGGTCTCAGTGGCGAATGCCTCGGCAGCTGCAAAGTCATCGGTGACCATGATGTTATCGAAGATGGAGCCAGACTTGACCTGAGCGTGAACATGCAGCAAGCAGCGTTCGTCAGCTCCCAAATTTTGCCATACTGCGATCATTCCTGCAAGGCCCTGCGACCTTCATGCAATGCAAACAGCCCAGGGCTGCACTGTGTTGCGCTGTGTTGGGCCTCGAGTCGCACCTGCCACAGCTCGAAACCAACAAACTTCAGGTCCTTGAAGTTGTACAGGGTAGCGTCAGCGACGAAGTCAGGGTTGTCAATATCAGGGGCCACCCAGATGCCCTTGTAGTCAGGGTTCTCGATCTCCTTCTGCTTCCACTCTCCCTTGTACTCGGGGTTGGGGATGACAGGGGGCTCCCAGTCACCTGCACAGAGCACAGCAGCCGCGGTGTCAGATCAAGCGCACATAAGATCCTGCAACAAATGCCCATCCATAAAATGCAGGCGGTCCACGCCAGGAACGCTGGGCAGCACGGCGAAACCATCGCATGCAGCATTTGAACCGTTGCAACAGCTCACCGTCCTCCTCGTCGTTCCAGTCCTCAGGCTTGGTGGCCTTGGGGTCAGCGATGGTGGCGGGAATGTCGTCCCAACCATCGGGCTTCTTGTCCTCAGGGTCGGGAATCTTGGCGCGCTCATCCCAATCCTCAGGCTTCTTGGCGTTGGGGTCCTACAGCCAAACCAAGCAACAAGCACATCGCTTTAGCTGGTCACATGTCCGTCAAAGCTTGAGCATCGACCAGCCTGCCATACCGCACAGGGTGTCCGTGCTCCCTCGAGTATACCCCGGACCTACCTTGATCTTCTTGGGCTCCAGCATGTCCCAGTCCTCCTCCAGGGAGCCAGCAGCAACCTCCTTCAGGTCAATCAGGACCTGCGCGCAAGACGCAGGGGAATGCAACATGTCAACTTTATTCACAACAGATCAGCTACTGTGCACATGAACACACGAGCTTTCAACATCATGACATGCAAGCAAACATGCATCCTGCCCACCTTGTAGGTGTTGTCGGGCTTGACCACCAGGGTGTACACATGTGTCAGCTCGTCAGTCTGGGCAGGGATGTCCTTCTTGATCAGGTGGTTCTTGCCCTTGTAGGTGAAGATGACGTGCACCTTGCGGGTGGTGAAGCCGCAGATGTCGGGGCCGAACATGATCGAGTAGGGGGTCTCGCCACCAAACTCCTTCATCTGGGACTCGCTGCGTGTACAAGAGCATGACAGGGGCCAAGGCACTCACTTCAGCGCATGCACAACCAGAGGCAGCCATCGGCATGATGAGCATGCTGGGCATGCCACCACGTACATGCACGCCGCCAGGCGCACCTGGAGGCAGGCAGCAGCTTGATGTAGCCACCACCGCAGTCCAGGCCCTGCTCGTGCTTGACAGAGAACTGCAGCACCAGATCCTTGCCAGTGTTGTCAAAGGTCTGGTCCAAGGGGGCGTACAGAGCGTAGAACTTGGAGTCGGTCGAGGTCTGAATGCCCTTGTCGGCCTCGGCATCACCGTACCACTTGCCGGCGGTCAGCTTGAACTCGCCAGCAGCGCCGTCAGCCTTCTTCCAGCTGCTATGCTGCCAGCGGGACGCCCAAGTGTCTGTGAGCACCGCATGCATGGGTCCATGTCCACGCGTCAGAAGCGCAAGACGCGGCGCACGAAGCAGCATACGCATAAGAGGCATGATCCATTGGGCCTCCGAGTGCCTCCTCAGCAACGGTGCTGCGTATTGTGCATAGATCCTCATGACGATCTGCAGCCCAGCTGAGCGCGCCTCACGCAACAGGGACCACAAAAGGCACAGGGCAACGCTACATATACGCGCTGTATCCTGCAGCGGGCTGAAAGGCTGCCAGCACACGTGTCTCAGAGATGGCGCGCACACCGCGCTCACGCGCCCAGACACCGTGCACCCTACACCAACAGCAGAGCTACTGCGGCTTGAATGGCGACGACAACAGCCGTTGGCTACCCCCTCATCACTGGTTGGATCGCTGTGCATGACCCCCAATGTGCGCACCATCGAACGGCTCCCTCATATAGACAGTGGCCGTGCTCGCGCCGACCAGCGCGAACGCGCACAGGAGCGCGGCTGCGACCTTCATCTTGCCGAACGAAGTACCGAACTGGTGGGTTCGCAGGTTACCTAGGTGTTGCCCCATCCTCCTTGTGTGGGACTTCATGAAAGTTCCTGGCTTATTCCCCGTCTCATCTGCCGTGGATGGCAGCGCATTTTTACAGTGCGGTATACAAGCACATGCGGCGAAGCAACGCTGCCTATGCGCGCAACCGAAATACAGTGTGATCTCACACACCTATCCAGGGGCTGGCAAGTAGGGACACCTCTGCAGAGGCACCTGCTGCCTGTAACCAGCAACATAGCTGCCCGCTGATCAGCATAAGCTGTCAGTTGCGATTCCGTCTGTGCAACAGGCAGACCGCCAATTTGCAACCAGGACAACATCGCCTTGCGTTGATGCAACCAAGAAGGTACGGCATGACTCATGCTGCATCCGAACCATCGGCACAACAATGAACCTTCAGGCATGCATTAGCAAAAAAAGCACCTGCCACCAGTTGCAGTGCGCAAGCCTTGGCAACATACACGGGCATAGCTGACGCGCGATGAAGCTGCGAAGCTGAGCCCTAGTGTTTGAAACCTGACTGCACAGCATGGTACCCGATAGCGCAGCACTTAAAGTCAAGCTGGTGGACTTGCGCAGTCACTGCGGCTTGCAAACATCTACCTTCATGCAAGCACTTTATTCAAAGAAGCAGCAAAGGCACGCTCCAGCAGGTGTTGCGTGCGGCGCAATGGCATGTAGTACCATGCAGCATGGATGGAGAATGGTGGCTCGTGCACAAGCGGGTCAAGGTCATAGCAGGGTACCTCCTGCCCAAAGCGGTATGCAAGCGTCCGTGAGGCCAGGCGGCTGGCATTTCTGCTGTAGATGTTGCGTGCAAAGTACAGGTCTTCCTGCTCACGTGGTTCGGAGGCATTATGCCTCACAATGTCCAGCATTGCCTTAACTGACCGCAGTGATAGCCCGCCGTTGCCCACGCCAGGTGGCACCAGAGCCTCAATCAGGGGCCAGCGCTCGTTATTGGTGTGCCAGGGCGCTCCCACATAGTCAAGGCCAAGGTATGGTTCGATGGAGGGGCCCAGAAGCAGCGAGTCGGTCTGGAAGATGAGAACCCTGTCCGCATGCTGCCCGAGCTCTTGCCAGAACCCCGGCGTTTTCAGGAGGCTATTGTAGGCAGCCACACTGGGGTTCGTTTCCTGAAGCTGATGCACTTGCGCATTTGCAAGCCGCGGGTCACTGGTCAAACGCTGCACCAGCCATGCACTCTCTTCGCCAGAGTATATGTGCAGTGACCAGGGCTGGCTGGAGCGCTCCAGTACAGCCATGGTGTTCAGGATCACATACTCTAGGGCATAGTGGGCACGTGCCTCAACGATGACTGCGGCGTTGCGAGCGCTGCGGGAGACGTTGGCAACAACACACGAGCGCAGCACGGGCAGTGTGCGCGAGACGAGGTGGCGGAAGGGTCTAGACGCTATGCCTCGCCCCTCCACCTTCTCCATCATCACTTGGAACGCATCAAAGGTAAAGCTGCGCGCCCGTACTGCCGCCGCGCTCCACAGGCGTTGCCGCTCCTCCATAGGCAGCCCAAACAGATGCGCCGTGTGTGTCGCAACGTCATCCAGGCTCTCCACCAGGTATCCGCTCACGCCATGGCCAACGACTTGAGCAGCACTGCCACCGCAAGTGGACACGGGGATAAAGCCGTGCATCATGCTCTCCACCACGGTCGGGGCGCAGCCAGCGTGGCTGTGTGCGAGGCGTCCTGTCAGGTGCCAGTGGACGAGCGTGTAGTCCAGCACCACGGGATCGTCCACGGCATGCGCCAAGGAGCTGTGCATCAGCACCTGCACTGTCGACGCAAGGCCACGCTTGCCGATCTGCGTGAGCAGCCGCGCATTGTCCCTGCCGTTGCCGCCTTGCCGCAGGACCAGCAGCAGCTGCGTGTTGCTAGGCAGCTGGCCTGCCGCCCTCATGCGAGAAAAGACGCCCAGCGCTTGCAGGCTTTCATATTGATCCTTGGCGATGTTGAGGATGTGCCGCCGCTGCTGCATCTGCGCAGGGGCTGCAGGGACTGACGCTGCGAAGGAGAAGGCTGGCAGAAGTAAGTCCAGTGAAGGCATGAGCAGCGCCTCTGTATCTGCGCACTGCAGGCTGTCTTGTAGCTGCCGCATGCCCTCTGCATACAATGCTTCTGTGCTGAACAGCACATGGTCATACGCCAGGAGCTGCATCAGGCGTGTCCTGTTCAACAGTGCGCCCCCGCTGCTGCTGCTGCTGCTGCTGGCTGTGTTGTGGAAGGCGTTGACAAGACCGATGCCTGGCACTTGAGGATGAGGCCCTGGGCCAGAGTAAATGAAGAAGCGCACTAGTGGTGAGCCCGGCACCCATGGCCGTGCACGAAGCTTATTGGCTTGCAGCGCCAGGTTGAATGAGGCAGCGAGCCGCAGCAGCTGCCAGGCCTCCCTGACGCGTGCAGCCCTTGAATGGTAATACGTGACTGCATAGCCCATGGTCTGCATGCTGTGCACAAGCAACAGCACATAGCGCAGGTCCTCAGAAGAAACCACATCTGTCTCAACGTATAAAGCTGCCACCATCGAGCTCGGGTCGCGCGTCAGCTGCTGCCAGCGAAGTTGGGGCATGTCGCTGTTCGATGCACAGGAGCCAGCCCACGACGCATGGCGATGCGGAAGCTCGCTGCCGAGGCTAATACGCCTGCTTAGGCTGAAGGCGTCAGGTTGCGCATCCAGCACGCCGTCCAGGTAGGAGGCGAATGTCACAGCAGCTAGCAGCATCGACAGGCCTGTGGCTGCGTGCCCCAGGGGCACGCGATCCAGCAACGTGCTGGGCACGCCCATTGTTAATCGTGCATGGCAATTGTCATGGGTCAGCAACAGCGGTACGCATGACCGTGTGGACGAATTTCATGGTGTGTGCGCCATCGCTTGACAAGATGACAATGCCAAGGGCAAACAGGCTCTCGAACAGGCTCTCGAAAAAAGAAGGAGCAAAAACAGCTCAGCTTCTTCTGTGGCTGCTGCTGCAAGTTCACTCTGGCGATAAACATGAAGTATCATCGCATGCGGAACTCTTGCTTGTGAGAGCATTGACAACATTCCCCCTCGAACTCGTACTGGATGGAGATGTCCAGGTCACGAGGGTTCTTGGCATTGGGCGCGCATGTCAGCTTACCCGACAAGCTCTCGCTCTCGTTGATTGTAATGCTGTCGTCTAGGTAGAATACGGTTTGCTTCCAGTGAGTTGCTCTGTGGTTATGGCACAGGAAAGGACAGGGCAGACGATCAATTCGCTACACTCTGCAATGCCAAGCGACTGCAACGCAGACTGCGTTCGCCCTGCACCCAAGTTCGCACCTTGCACGCGGCGATGTGCTGAAGCTGAGCACCTTGTGGCCGCCAGTAAACTGGATGTCAAAGTACCCGACAATTGCATGCACGTAGTCGTTTCTCGTTGCAGTGAGCGTGAACGGAGCCTACAACAACGCAGCGGCATTGCCAACCTTAGACGGGCGCAGCACGAGGCCCTCGCCCAGTGCAAGTGGCAATTAATTCTCACCGTGAACGTCGCGTCCTCCTTGGACATTGTGCGGATGTCTATAGACTTGATGACAGTTGCACTGGTGCAAATCTGCTCAGGGTCCACAACGTCCACCAGGGGTTCCTGTGGTGCACACAGCATGACAACATTCATGGTCAAGGCTTCAGCACTTGACACGCAGAAACGCATCACTTGTAGGGGTACAGGCAGGTCAGGTCGCGCAGCACTTCACCAACCTGCATGGCCAGAGACTTGATGCAGGACATGTTGAAGCCGTAGACATTGTCCCAGTACTCAATCTTCTCCCGCTTGTAATCACCGTCCTCAATGCCCACCAGCGTGAGCGTTGCCCTGTCAGGGAAGATGAGGCCACCTGGAACCAGCCACTTGTCCCTGGCAGCACCAACCAGGAGATGCACGTGACACATTTCAGCAAATGCCCTTGCTGAGTAACACTCCACAACTGCAACACAACTGCCGCTGCTGCCACCTGGTTGCCTGCACACCTGGCATACAGGACTGTGTCAAGCATGCTCTCGTAAAACAAGAAGTAGCCCATCCACTCAGAGATGATGATGTCAACCTTGTCAACAGGCAGCGTGATCTCCTCGACCTGCGTGAATATCCCACACAAGGGGGCAGGGCGCTAGTGTAAGCCAGGCACCATAGCCCCCAGGGACGTGGATGCGAGCGCTGTACACCCACCTTGCCCTGAATGATGGTGACCTTGTCTGCATAGCCGTTATCCTGCACAATCTGCTTCGCTTGATTGGCAATGGCACTGCACTCGATGCCATACACGTGCTTGGCCCCAGCCTGCACAAAGCGCAACACAAACGTCATGCAAGGCCTGCAATCAGCCACACCAACATGTCAACCTGCCGAGCGCAGCAAAGAGCTGATTCATGCTCGCGTGCACACCTTGGCGCTGAACAAAGACAGGATGCCAGTGCCGCAGCCCACATCCAGAACAACCTTGCCCTTGAACACATGTGCATTGTTCAGGATGGCATTCATGTAGCTCTTGGTGCGCACTTGATCCTTCAGCATCTCCTCGTGAATCCTGCAGGGCAATCGTCACACGCAGCAGCGTGCACACAGCGCAGCCATCACATTCATGTTATCACGCCTTTGAAATGCCGTGATTGTCAGTAGCAGTGCTGCGCAGCTGTGGCAACGAACTGTGGAATAACTCACCCATGGTGAGCATATGAGTCAAAGTAGTAGTCGGCGCTGGTGAGGCCCTCCTGCAGGTGCAGACAAGTCATGCAATGGGTCAACCGCCAGCAGCAGGGCATGCACAGGCAACAACCAGTCTTGTGTATGCATAGCAAGCTGCTGCAGGAATGCTCCAAGCAGCATCGACATGCAGGTAGGTGGGGGCGGTGTTGCACCTGGCCCTTGGCGCCATCTGTCGCGGAAGTGTCCATTGCAGCGGCCATGATCTTGTGCCGATGTCGGTCGTCGTTGTCGGCGGGTGTTCACGCTGTAACTTTGCGTGCGCAAAGTTCTGGCGGCCAAAGGCGGCTGGCCCCTGGCACAACGCAAAATCCCGCCCCACACCAGGTTCAAACTCCTCAAAGGCTAGGACATCATCCCAGTTTGATAGCACTATCATTGCTACTGCAAGTGATGGTCTCAGCTTGCACTGCTTTCATGCTACTATCCTGTTCTGAACATCAGGTGTGCGTCATGCCCAGCATGAGCTAATCTTTGCTGGCTGCAGGTTGGGTATGCGAGATAAGCTTGTTTGGACACGATCAGCATGTGAAACAAGCCCCAAATCAGAAATGCTGTGGTGCCACACCAACGACCGAATACACGCCAACAGCGCCAATCGAAGCAGAGCCAGAGGCGTGTACGTGCAGCTACTTCATGCTGCTGGTCAGCTGAGGCGCGTTATGCGCGTGAGCGACGATATGACCAGGGGCCGGGAATTGGCGAGCAGAAGGGCCAGCGAGGCGGCACAGGCAAGCGCTTTGAATCAACTGTGTGGTAGCAGCTTCTCGTGCAGCGCGGTGCAGCAGCTCAAGCAACACCCAATCGTCATGTGTGCAGGCTGGTCTTGAGAGCTGCCGGCGATCAGCCCCTCGCCCTGCGCTGCGATGGCCCCATCAGCGAAGCACGCCAGTCACCGCGCATGTACGCAAACGCAGCTGGCTGCCTTGTTCGCTGGGTTGCAGCCGCCTGGAGGGTGCCAGTTTGCTCATGTGTGCCACTCGCCTCACATGAGCATGCACATGCACATCACCACCTCGACTGCTTGCAACTCTGCGCGTTGCGCAGGATGCTGCAACGGCAGCGACAGCATCAGCATCACAGGCAGCAGCAGCTGCAAGGCCAGATGCCACAGGCGAAGCAGCGCCATTGCTGGAACCCGCTGCCAGGGTGGTGGTCTCGCCGCTGCCGGAGAAGAACCTGGGCACACTCAGGGGAGGCATGTGAGTGAGCACATAGCGGGCAACCGGGCTTGAGCAGAGCAGTGGCCGCTGGCGGAGCTACGAAACCCTGAGACTGCAAACATGCTGCTGAGTGGTTGGGCTTTCACTTGGTGTCTGATGTAGGTACCCTTTCGTGTATGATCCAGTCTATGGGCTGCCACTGGTGCAAGATGTGGCCAAGTATGGCGAAGTGCTGCGGGACATGCGCGAGGGCCGCGTCAAGGAGGTGCTTTGGTTCAGCCGACAGCGCAGCGATGTGCCACAGCTGAAGGCTTTCGAGGGCAGGTGCGTGGGGATTTGAAGAGCATGGCTGGCATGGATTGGATGCGCAAATCAGATGCGCAGCTGTCCATGCTGTAAGGGCGCTGTGCTTGCGCATGCAAGCGCTGGTGTCGTGGTGCTTGTTCATATGTCCTGCAGCTAGTGTAGTCATCGCATGCATTCATGCGCTGCCTGAACCCTGGCTCTCTCAGGTGCTTGGTTCGCTATGCTGATGACCGGGTGAAGCAGTCGGTGCTCATGCCCGAGGACGTCAGGATAAAGCAGGTGAGGGTTGAAACACTGATGTGCCAAGTTTTATCAGCAGCCGCGTTGACTCGCTGGTGTTGGTCACAAAGCATTACACACAAATCGCGTGTCAAGTGTGCACCCTGCATTATCTGGCAGGCTGGTGCAAGGGGCTTACCTCCTTAAGCCTTCATGTTATTCTACCCGCTTGCAGGCGATGGATGTGCATGCTGTCAGGAGCACAGTCCTGCCTCCCGAGCCTCGACATGTGGAGCAGTGGATGCTGCAGGACAACGCTGCAGCAACGCTAGGCCCCGTGTCCAAATGGTGAGGCAGCAGCACGCACAGATGCTTCACAGTAGGCTGCGGACAACTGGGGACAACCAAGTGCGTTGAGAGCTTGGTCACAGTTGGAGACGCTGCAGGGTAGGCAGACCACCAGCACTTAAACGGTGAACAAGACACAAATTCGCACCAACGATGATTTGGATCAACTGTTTTGCAAACATGCAGGATGCGGGAAAACCTTAACTACTTTGAGTTTGATTCGCCCGATGCACGACGAGGTCCCCGAGTAGGCCCAACGCCCACAGAGGCGGTGCTGCTCCCAGATATGAAGGAGCAGCGCCAGAAGTTCTATGATGGCCAGATTGAGGCGATGCAGGTTGGTTGTACAGATGCAGAAGATGCAGCAAAGCAATTTTGTAACCTTGGGGGAGTGTCATTGTTAGTACCAAGCTTCAACAGCTCTGGGCTGCGCTGAACATGCTTGCGCTTACGGTGAGGCTTGATTGTGTGACTATCTCACAGGAGACTGCTGCCATGCTGGAGCGCATGCCGACGGAAGACTTTGAGGCATACATCAACCAGACGGCTGGCAAGAGCGGCAAGGAGATGTGAGCCGAAGGGCGGCGTTGGGGGCATGACAGGCACATGACTCCTCAACTTTTAAAATAGTTTTTGGGGCAGGACAGCAGCTGCAGTGGCAACCTTGTGCTGCTGCAACTGGTGTGGGATCAGCAGCTGACCATCATGAACCTGCTGTTGTGTGCAGAAATGAACGTGTGATGTCTGTTGCTACCAAGAGCGGCTCCTGGATGGACAACATCCAGATCACTCAGGAGCAGCAGGTGCGCTTAGGTGGAGACCTGTGAGCAGTGTGCAGGGCCTGGGCCTGGCAGAATTCAAAGGCAGACTTGAAATTTGGTTGCCATAATTGCCACTTGCTTTGGCTGGGCGGGTGTAGTAGTAACAGCAGGCAGTTGAGCCACCCTTGCACAGTTGTGTCCTGTGCTGCTCCCACTACCAGCAGGCTAACATCAGCTAACACAAACCATGTGCAACGATCTCGCGTCCTCCTTGCACAAACAGGCCCTGATCCTGCGGCTGGCGCCCATCGTGGGTCCCATCATTGGCTCTGCCTTCATCATCGGTCTCTACATGGCAGCTCGCCTGGTCCGTGGTGACCTAACAGATCGCATGAAGATGATGAACCAGGTGCGCGGGTGCAATCCATGTGCAGCGCAGCCACAGGCCTGGGAATAAGGCGCGAGGGTTGGCCGCCTGTGAGGCTTGTAGGGGCATCTACCTTGCAGATCTGTAGGGCGATGGCTTGCACAGCTTTGCGCTGCGCCGTTGCACTGATGCCGTTCCGCGCGCTCGGCCCCGCTGACCTTGCGTAGGAGGACGACAAGAAGAAGCGCACGGCGCTCAAGGAGGCGCGCATCGCGTTCCTGGAGGAGGAGGTTCCTGCGCTGGTGGCCAAGGGCGTCAGCCTGGCAGAGGTCAAGGCCAAGAGCAAGGCGGTCAACTCCAAACTGGGCTCCAAGTTTGAGATCAGCGAGACGGAGCTGGAGGGGACGTACGAGGCCTGCTCCAAGCTGCTGAGGGAGGGCGCCGACATCTCGGGTGTTGCAGGCAGCAGCAATGCCGCGGCGCGCATCCTGGCAGAGGAGGTGGGTGGGCCCTGCTGGGCTCTGGGTGCCACGCAGGCGGCAGAGCAGTCTCAAAGCACCTCTATCCAATGAGCAGCACACGCTGGAACAAGCTGCGGTCTTGACTGTTAAGCTTGGAGGTCAGCTCGGTTCTGTTGCGTTGTTTGCGGCTGGGCGGGCGCGTCCTGGAAAGTAACGGTGGGTGTGTTGGGTGTTTCCAGGCAGCTCTGACTGCTGAGCGGTGCACCTTGCTACCCGCGCTGCAGGAAGCCAAGGAGCGGGCGGCAGCGCAGAAGGAGGTCAACGACGGCGGCGCTGAGCCCAGCCAGGAGGATGCTGCGATGGAGATGGGCAAGCTCAACACGGCCCGCGTGCGCAAGGCCATTGACCCCAAGATCTTGGAAGTGAAGCGGCGTGTGCGCCAGGCACGCCGCTCGCTCAAGCGCGAGAGCAAGGTGCAGCTGTCGGACGAGATCATCTTCTTCGACGACGTAGCTGGCAACGAGCAGGCCAAGGTGGAGCTGCTGGAGGTGGTGGACTTCTTCCGCAAGCCCGAGAAGTTCCGCAGTTCGGGTGCCAAGGTGCCCAAGGGTGTGCTGCTCGTCGGCCCGCCCGGCAACGGCAAAACGCTCATGGCGCGCGCGGTGGCCGGCGAGTCGGGGGTCGCCTTCATCAGCAGCAGCGCGTCGGAGTTTATTGAGATGTACATGGGGCTCGGCGCGGCCCGCGTGCGCGACCTGTTCAACACGGCGCGCAGCCTCGCGCCCTGCATCATCTTCATCGATGAGCTCGATGCTGTGGGCCGCGCGCGCCGCGGCAACGACGAGCGCGACAACACTGTGAACCAGCTGCTCACGGAGCTGGATGGCTTCGAGGCAGACACCTCCGGCATCGTCGTCATGGCAGCTACCAACAGGTAAGATGGTGAAATATGTTAACAGATGGCCTGGTTGTGGTGAGTGCAGCCTCCCTGCTCGTCCTTGATGCTGCCGTCAGTCGCGCAGTTGTGGAGCTTGCTGTCTCAGGCGATGCAAGCAGCGCACAACCTGCACTATGCCACCGCGCCTGCTGCACGTGCGCAGGAAGGATGTGCTGGATGCCGCGCTGACGCGTGCGGGGCGCTTTGACCGCTCCATTGAAGTGCGGCGCCCGGACTTCCAGGGCCGCCTGGAGGGCATCAAGGTGCGACTGCTTTCACCTCCTCCAGGTGCAAAGGCTTGGCAACTGAGTAACTCTCACAAGCAGCAACCTATCAGCAGTCTGAGCTGGGCTTGTTGGCATGCCTGAAATGCATTAAAGCCTTTGCAGGGCCTAGGGTGGTGTTGCGGTCGTGGCAGCAGCCCCACCCTTGCCCAGCGCGCTGAGCCACACCCTTGCTTCACTGCTGCATGGGTTGGATGCAGGTGCACCTGCGCGACAAGCCCATCGGAGACGACATTGACTACCAGGAGGTGGCGCTGCTGACCAGCGGCATGAGCGGCGCACAGGTGCGTCATGCAATTGGTTTCGCACATCAGTCCACTTTAACGGCCGCTGCTCGACATGCTTACCAGCAACCTGCCAGCAGCAACGGCATCTGGCTGCTTGCTCAACTGTGGTCCGTTGATTCCTTGTGACAGGTGGCAGGCGTGTGCAATGCTGCCTGCTTCCTAGCGAGCCGCGAGGGCCGCACCGACATTGCGATGACTGACCTGCGCAAGGCAGTGGAGCAGGCCAAGTATGGCCGCGCTACAGACCTGCAGAGGTGTGCCGCGGGGGCAGCCTGGAGAGTGGAGGCACCATGGACAGGGGTCAAGCCTGCGCTTTACTTGTGGCTGGCAATTGTAGAGGGGATGGGTATTACTTCAATCTGGTGACAAGCACAGCATTGAGTGTGGCTGTCATCCGTGGCATTGCGTGGATCTCAATCTGCCCAATGCAATGCAGAGGAAGCAGCACGTTGGTTGCAGCGTGTGATGTGGGTTTGAAGGGAGTCATGGCACACTGCCTGCGCCACCGTGGCTCCCTCAATAACCGGCTTTGCAACACCTGCAGGTTCATCAGCCCAAGCCGCAAGCACCGGTTTGCAGTGATGGAGGCTTCGATCAGTATGGTCGCCACGCTGCTACCCGCCATTGAGCCTGTGGACTTCGTCACCATCATCCCCTCAACAAAGAGCCCCATCGGGCGCACGGTGCTGCAAGTGAGTGCACATAGCAGCACCTGCCGACTACCTTTGCCAGCAGCTGGTCTGCTCTTACCTTGACAGAAGGAATGCTGTTGCTGACGCTTTCAAAAATCTGCCTTTGCCATGTGTGCAGCCCAACATTGGGAGGTACACGACAGGCATGTGGACAAAGCGCTACCTGCAGGAGCAGGTGGGCGCTGCACGTACAGGCAAAGTCGCACATTGTGAATGCCTGACGCACATTTCAGCAGCTGCTGCGGCAGTATTGCCGCAAGGAGCTGCCTTGCAGTTGCTGTTTAAGACATGTTGCCTCCCAAGTCCCAACCCGGAATCTCTACTGCCACGTGCGTGTGTTTGTGCCAGCTGCTGGTCGCACTGGCAGGGCGCGCCGGCGAGGAGGTGGTTTATGGGCGCGACGAAATGAGCAGCCTGAACCAGAGCCGCAACATGCTTGCCCGCCAGATCGCAAGCAAAATGCTCAATGCAGGTGAGCATGGCAGAGCGCTGCATGTTTGCTTCCAGCAGACAACTCCAGCTAATCTTTGCACTTTGGCTGGCACTGACGAAATGTTTGTGGACTCGTGCACGCAGGCATGTCTGAGCACCCTGACTTTGAGAACCTGCGCGGCCTGGGCAGCAACTGGTATGACGCCAGCTTTGAGCCCAACCGCTGGACCAGCTACACAGTGATCACGGACATAGAGCAGACGCGAAGCGAGTGGATTGACATGGACATGGAGATGGAGCTCAAGATCAACAACGCATACAAAGAGGTCAAGGATCTGATCCAGCGCAACAGGTGCGGCAGGCTCGCTGATTGGAAACATATGGTGCGCTCGGGGAACAGAGCTGTACACAAAGCTGGCACGTTGCTTGCACTGATTGGCACTGGTGGTGCACTGCCATATGCTGCAGGACGTGCCTGGACTTGCTGATTGAGCTGCTCATGGCCCGTGAGCGTGTGGACGGCGAGGAGGTCCGCCAGGTGGTGGAGGGCGCTGCAGCGCAAGAGGACCTGACCAAGCGCAGCCAGGAGGCAGGGTTGGCGCTGCTGTAATGGGACACGCTCGAGCGAGCTGACGAAGCTTGATAATGAAACCAGGATGCTTCCCTGCAGATTGCATTTGTATGCCCAGACACTGTAACGCTGCTTGTGACGCGTAGCCATCGCTGCTGATAGAAAATAAGTCCAGTTCGTCAGGCCAATCGGTTGTTTGTCGTACACGTTGGGCGCACCGACGCAGCGAGCATTCAACGCCAACACAGAGAGTAGAGGCGACGTTCGCAAGCTTTGGACGCCATGGTGGTGCCACTGCTGCCCCCCGGCTCAGGAGGGAACTCGCTGTTCACGCCACTGGCACTTGCAGCAGGCGATGCCCCGTCTCCTTGGGATCTTAGCGATAGCTCCAACCTTCAAAGGCGCGGCCCAGGTGCGCCCAGGGCTCCGAAGGGGTTTGTCCGCGAACAGTAACTGGGGGGCATGCGCAACAGCGCTGCATCGCCGACCTGTAGGCGAAGGCGCAGGCTTGGCTGGGCGTCCCCTGAGCTGTGTTGCTGTGGCCGCTTTAGCTGCTGCAGCAGTACCTGCACTGAACCCAGCTAAAATGGCGGGCAGTGACCATGGGATATGCATGCATGATGGCCTCTGCTTTTGTCTCATTCCTGCACCTATGTTAGGGGTGCTGGTGCCTGGGTGAATAACCTATCACCAATTGTGGCTCTCCCACAGGTTAACACCTGCCGATGTTCGTCACGAACAGCGCTGGCACCAAGCATGCAGCGCAGGTGGTGCGCACCCTGTTTCAAAACAAGGCCTCATAAATCGTGCTGGCCTACTGCAGCACCAATCCATTTTGCCATGAAGGAATGGAGAAGCAGCTGGAAGGGTTACTATCAGGTTTCAACATTCGAGTAGAGGTGCGTTTGGCAAACCTCAGAGAGCTGAGCATGGGCGCCCATCACGTGCTCGCCATGAGACTCGCTGCGTTACAACGATCAATGCAGATTTTTGAAAAGGACAAAGACCAAACGCTTGTGGAGGCGTTGGAGGAGTGCCGCGGAGCTAAAGCCAGACATTGTGGTCATCAGCTCGTCCACTCTTTGTGAGAACACATGCCCCAGCACTCGGTCCTCAGCACAGCACCACAGATGCAGATGCCACGCAGAGTAGCCCTGTGTGTTGCTAGCCAGAACATAACCGTGCGCCCACTCACTGGCTGCAGGTCATGACGAGGCGGTTCCAGTATAACGATCACCGTGGTCATGGTCAGGGTCTTCCGTCTTTGCTGGCCCAACAGCTGCATCCAAGCCGTCAAAGCAGGCGTTGGCGCTGAAAATCTGCGAGGCGATACGCACCATTCCAGTGCGTGTGGTCAAGGCCAATGCTAAGGTGGGCAGCAGCCATCTGTAACTCCTGCACACAGCCTCACCGCAGGCTTGAACAATCAGCTGAAGAAACTTGTTTCTGTCGTTTGTGTTTGTGCTGCTGCAGGGTCCGCACAACAGCCTGCTGCCTGGCGTGCGCTACATGATTGACCTGCAGCCCACGGGTAGGTATGTTCCTGGGCAAAATTTGTTGTGGAACATGCGATGTTGCCTGCCCGCAATGCTCGCTTATGCATTACGCCTGCTCACACCACCTTGTGCTGCTGTAATTTGCTGTACTGCAGGCACATGCTCACATGGCTCATGAATGGGTTCATGAATGCGCGTGACGTCATGATGCTGGCGGTCACAAAAGCCTATGACCAGAACAATGTGGCCAGTAGGTAACACGCCACAAGTTGCTCTTTCGTCACACGTCCCAACTACGATGCTCAGGCCTGCGTCACTGCTACTTCTGTGTTGTTGCACAGGTGACGCCCTTGGCAGTAAGGATGTTCACCTCGTTCCACGTGCAGTGCTCCGTCAGCAAGTTCAGGCCAGAGTGGCGGATGCTGAAGGGCCCGCCAGAGCGAGCACTACCGCAGGCTGTGCAGGATGACGACGTAGACGTACTGGTCATTCAGGCGCCTCGATCAAGAGACCTGTCGCCATATGCCATCACCATGCTGTCCAACTGTGCAACCAGCATCCTCATCTACCCATCTCAGATGGAAAGTACGGCGCTAGGCCAGTTGCCGCGGCCCACAGACAGCTTTCTGCCACGCATCCCATCGGTGAGTTTGACTCCACAGGCAACAAGGGTAACGCGGCAGATGCTACGCTCAAGGACGGCAAAATATACCACTGATTTTGAATGTGCTGATACCAGAGTTGCCCTGTGCAAGCAGGCGCACACCAACTATGAGGGACCTGCGCGTGCTTAATCTGACATCTGTGCTTCCTGTGGCACAACAGGGACGCCTGAATCGCCGACCGCAGCGCATGGGGAGCCGCATCAGCGTCAGTTATGATGGCACCGGCACCAACGCAGCGTTGCAGCTTCCCAGCTCCACCTCTATCTCGCTCCCACGACCAACCGTCGGTGACGCCACCCTCCGGCGCACCGTGTTGTGATCCTCGTTGGACGCAGGCTACTCCTATGGGGCGCAACCAAATGTAAAGGTGCATGGTGTTGATCCTGTTGCATCACTAACCAACTGCTGCCGTGTGCTGGCCTGGCATGTATAACTGAGCACACTTGCAAACGCTGCTGCCTGTATGAGTGCAGAACAACCCTGCAGCAAGTGCTGTGCTGGAGGCGCTTGCAGACCGTGCCACGCCGCAGCGGCACCTACAAGAGCAGGAGGGTGCGGCGCAGGTGCAGAAGACCAAGAGGAGAACACGCGCAGGCGCGTTGGACCTCGATTCTCCTTGTGACAGCACACCCACAGTGCAGAAGCCTCAGCGAAGAATGCGCGCAGCTGCAGTAGATGCAGGCTCGCGACTGCCACAGTGCAAAAGGCGCAGCGGAGATAGCGCGTGTTCCGGGTCAACTCCTTGCGAGACACTCCTTAATCGGGGAAGCGGTCACGACGGGTCTGAGCGTGACATCTTGCTCACAATCTGACGCTACTACTGCTGCTGCCTCCCACGTGGGCAACCTGCAAATTCATTCAAACTTACGACCCTTCTGAGCAGCACTTAAACACACAACCTGCACTTCCTAAAACCACGTGCCCTGTTTACATACCGTGCCAGTGCGCAAGAGCACTGCATACAACAAACTCAGTGACCGTCAAGGCAACTGCAAAAGACGTTAAAGGATGCACCCACACAATTACCCGTTTCAACTGTACGCTCTCTGCCCAGCAGTGGTCCTGCCTCATGTTGTACTGCTCCTTTCTCAGAGGACCAGTTTGGGTGGCCGTGCAATTCCCAGCCTTCAATCTTTCTTCTGATGTCCAAATGTTGCGCCTCCATTGATTGATTACTTGGCCTTGAGAGAATTCTGTTGCTTGCGCCAGGCTGCAATATCCTTGCCGACCCTGTTGTTCACCTCCCTCTGCAAGCGCTTGCGGTACCCAAGTGCGAACAGCAGCTCACACCAGACAAACAGAGGCGCCAGCGCAAATGCCTGCTATACACAGAGTGCAGGCAGGTAGCACCAGTTACATTTCACGGCTGTCCGCTCCTTCCTCGAGATAGTTAGGGGGGCGTTCGTCTTGGGCTTTGCTTGCAGGCATGCAAGAGCCCAGAGCCGAGTGCTGGCAGTGATTGAATGCGCGGCGATGAAACACAGATTGCGGCGTAGTAAAGAAACGCACCTGAACCATGCTGTCCATGAGCGCCGGCTTGCGCTTCTCGAGCACCATGTGACCAGGGTGGATCTGCATGTACCAGGACAGCAGCTGCACTGCGGCCGCCCATTTGGCTGCACCGTCCACCTGGATGCGGCATACATGCAGGCGACAGCAGCATTGCGCTTTCAGGTGTGCGGTGCCGCAAGAATCACCCTACAAGTAGGCCCAGAAGGTTGAGCGTATGCTCATATGGGTTCTCTGACGCCAGCCAGCTTATCCTGCTGCGCACCTGGGTTGCAAATGCAGTGCTGGTTAGCCAGATGGGTGCTCCAACGCACACGGACCAGGACAGCCCTGCCAGGGGTTCAAGGCTCAGGTAGAACAGCGCGTACACGGCCATGGCCACGAAGGGGACGTTTAGTGCGACATAGCTGCACGACGACAGCAGCAGCAGCAGCAGCAGCAGCAGCAGCAGTAGCTCATTCCAGTGTGTACATGTCAACAGGACATCTCGGGGCCAGGAAAGGAGTGTGTTTCTCCCTCAATCCGCTGATTCAGGGCGGAGTGTGCCTTGTAAAACCCTAGGCGCACAGCGTGTTGAGGCAACCTGTTGCTGCTGCTTGTCCCTCACCTGGGCAGGCCCTCGAGAGTAGCGGGTAGGGATACTAAGGGTCCCACGCCCGCCAGCCACACACATATGGACCAGATGATGGCTGGCACGAAGATGAAGTGAATTAGCTGATTCCACCTGCAGCAGAGGCAGCGGACGGTGTGTCATAAGGAAGGCGCTTCCCAACCAGTCCCACATGGCCTGGTTTGCCTTAGTTGCACACATCAGCTGCCAGCTGCATGGGCCCAAACTTGGAAACACCCACTTGTTTGCATGGTACGCCCCATAAAACGCCAGCTGATCCACGAGGTTGAAGCTCAGCGCCATTGTCTGCGTGACAGCAGTGCGCTGCGACTGTGATGGCGCTGTTGCGACGCCGAGTGGCCCTGACTGCAGGACTGGAGGCGTCACTTGTGTGAAATTGTACGCAGTAAACTGTGCAATGTCCTGTTGCAAGTGCTCGATAAATGTTAGTTAAGGAAGGCTTGGGGGGGATTGTTGTGGGTGTTGCACCCAATGTTCCTGTGAGTGCTACCGAGGTGTTTCTGCCGCAGAATTGCCACAGCGTCCTATTTACAAGAGGGCGGAGGTAATGCCCAGCCCCCATAAAAGCAAGGCGACGGAAGTTATACGCATCGAGAACAGGCACAATGCAACAGGTGGGGAATGCGTCGAACGAAAAGTCTGAATGCGAGAACAGTTTGCAAGGGTAAATGGGTGCAGACGAGGACAAGCTTGAGCACAAATGTAACCATTGGGATGAATGTTAAGGGTGCTTATTGAGCTCAATAAGCTTCAGATTGGTTGGCTATTAGGCGCAGCCTGCCCTGACCATGGGCAGCTGGGATTGAATCTGACCTGTGGGTGCCCCACACCGCTTTCCACACGCCCAAAATCGTTTACATGGCCCTGGGGCTGCATGAATTCGCCAGAACTTGGCCCAGCTGCAGCAGGTCGCTGTGCCAGCAGGTGGGTGGCGGGCAGGGGCTGTGCTGGCCAGCGCCTTGTTGCAGTGCTGGCCAAGGGCTGCGAAGTAGAGCAAACGGTGTCAGCGCTCTTGCTGCGGGTGATCCGCATTGCCTGCGCAAACTGTAGCCGGGTCGCATCGTGGCCGTCCTGCCAGGGGCTGATGGCTGGTGGTGTGGTTGGCGAGTCCGACGGCAAGTTCTCCACCCAGACTTGGTGATCCTGCCATGTGACCAAGCAAGACAGATGCGGTTAGTGCCTGCGCAAGCTAAGCTGAGCCGTTCCTGCCATTACGGCACCATTGAGGCAAAGCTAGGAAGCTAGTCCACAGTTGTTGCAACAGCCAAGGCGCTAGCCCTGGTTGCTTGCATGCCCCAGGGGCGTACAGGCTGCCAAAGCTCTTAGCCCTGCGCCTCATCAGCACTCACCAGCACTCGACTGACGGCAGCGGCGGCCACGGCGTCCAGAGCATTGCTGCCCCGCCCACCGGCCGCAACCTTGACCAGCTCCTGAGAGCTGCAGATGCCATCGTGCATCATCAAGCGCACAAGCGCATCTGCCAGTGCCGGCAGCCCTACCAGCTGCTGCCGCACCACCCTGGCCACTGCCTTACCCACATCCTCATCGTCCTCACTGCTGGTATCACTGTCATTGCTGGCTGCAGTGAACCTGCTGCTGGGGCTGTGCTGAATGTCTCGGTACAGGAATGCGTCTGTGGGGCGATGCCGAACGGGCAGCTGCAGCGGCGGCGGCCGAGGCATAGACCGGGTTGCTGGTGCAGGCGCTGCTGTTTGCATCGCCAGCATCATGGTCCGCACAGGTGGCATTGCCGCGCTCGGAGACCGCAGACGCGAACTACTGCTGCCATGGGCGGTGCCGCTGTCTTGATCTCGCAGCCTGCGCCGGCTGTGCTCCAGCAACACTGGGATGGGCTCGCTGTGGCGCTTACCAATGTGCATCGCCTTGGGTACGTGCAGCCTATGTGGCGCCGCGGTCTGGACGGCTGGTGGCGGGGGCGCAGCGGCAGCAGCCATCTGCAGGGGGGTCCGGCTGGGAGAGAAGTTGTCGGCGCCATCCTCCTCACGCGGGGGAGGCGTGGACAGACTGGTGCGCAGCTGCAGCCCATCCATCAGTGGGCCCTTTGTTGAGACGCCCCTGCTGGACTGCTGTCCCCGCAGTGCCCTGCAGCTGCGCCGCCGGGCTGGGCTCGCCTTGACTTGCACATGAATCCTGGCGCACATGTCAACTGGCGCATCATCCAATGGCATGTGTTCTGGCGCAAGCTGGTCCGGCAGGCAGCTGACGTTAAAACTGCTCGCAGGGGCAACGGCTGCTGGAAGCATCCACCCTTGAGCTGGAACTGGAGGTGTTGCAGCAGCCAACTCCTGCAAAAGGCGATAGGGGTTATTGCCGGGTTGCAGGCAGCTGGTGCGCGGTAGGGGGGTTGCAATAGAAGAAGCGCACCTGGATGGCATTGGATACGCGCTGCGGAAGGGTGGAGGGCGAGCCGAGCAGTGCCTCTGCATCCGGCAGCAGATGGATCGCTACTCGCAGCGCCAGCTCCGGCTTGAGGTGGCTCAAGTGCCCTTGCAGCGTCGCCAGCAGCTCCTCAGCTCGACTGCCAGCGCTGGGGCTGCGGCTCCATGGGTGATGCATCCCCGAGGGGCTTAATGCTGTCGCCATTCTTAGTCTGCACCGTTGCAAGCTGGTTCACTATGCGTCTACAACAACATCGGGCTACCTGCCGCAGAACTGCATCGGTGTACGGGGACTGTGGGAAGAACCTCGCCTGAACATCAGCCCCACTCCTGAAGGTGTGGCGGACTGGTGTGTGTATGTACACAGCGTCTCTAGATGCAACAGCCCTTACCCGCGTATCCGCTTGAATCCTCTCCTTCAAACTTGCAGAAGGTCTTGTGCTGCTATTCAGTGACGTACAGCTGGCAAGCAATACCCCGACGGACTTCGACGCTTCCCAAGCAGCGCGCACGCAGCACGCACCAGCTGAGTTTACGGTGCAGTATAAGACAATCCTATAACAGATACCGCGAGCAGCAGGTGCCCATGGTGCCGCAGGCAACGGCTGCATCTCAGCAAGAGCAGCAGCATGATCAGGAGGAAGTTGACATGCAACAGGAAGCGAACACCAGCCAGCAACAGCCTTCTGTGCAAGATGATGTCATTGGGCGTGTGTCACATTACGCCATGCCCAACATCGCCAGCATGCTGCCAAACTATTCCAATGCGGAACAAGAGTTTGTCTTCCGCACGTTCAACGTTGGCAATTATGACCTGCTCAAACACCTACCAGACACCCTGAAGGAGCAGCAGGTACAGCACGGCCAGCATGTGAAGCTCATTGTGCACTGCCCGCAGCAGCACCTGCTGCTGTCATGCTGTTCACGCCCGTGCCTCTCCTGATGAGCGGATGTTGACCATCCTGCAGGTCATGGCCATGCGCACGGCACGCATGGATGCCACGCGGCGCTTTCTCATGCCAGCACTAGCACAGCCGCTGATCCGCTCAAAGCCAGACAATCAGCAAGATCTCTTCTCGACATTCGAGTACATTCCTTCACGGTACAGCTTAGCGGACGAGCTAGCGTCAAAAGAGCGAGTGGAGAGCGAAGCTAAGCGCATGGCGGTAAGTCAATGGGAACACTGCAGGCAATAACGCACTGCGTGCATGCATTTCCCGATGACAAGTGCGTCCTATGTCAAACGGAGCAGGTTGGCGGGCGAGAGTTTGTGCCTTCCGGCCTGATCAACCATCCCAAGCACAAAGATATGTCAGGGGAGGCAACATTCACACGGCTGGGTGGGGCTTTTGAGGAGGTTGATGAGGCTCAGCTGGCACAGGCATGGACAGAACGAGCAGGTGAGAGCCAACAGGCCTCAAGCTGCAAAAAACACTAGCCACAAACAACGGTTCACTAATGCAAGTTGCACACTCACTTACCTTGTTGTTGTGACTGTATTTGAGCGAGCGCAGGTGCTGTGACAGCGAAGCCCTGGGTGCAGCCAGGGGTGGACAAGCTGGGTGACCGGCCCACAAAGCAGGCAGCTTGGGAGATCATGACCAACATCCGCAAGTGGGTTGCCAAGGTAAGCTCATGAAAGTGTGTGTTCCACCCGCTTATCTGACAGAACAGGCTTGTATTTTGTTGCCTGCTTCCAAGCTAACGTTCGGCCAGGTTCCTGCCAATGTGTTGGTGTCCGCAGGATTGGGAGGGCGCTGATGTGTCCATCTTTGAGAATGAGCATGACTGCTGGGTGGTGAGGGTCCCCTTGCAGAAAGTTGATTCAGAGCAGGGCCTGTTGGCGTACATGAACGTCTTTGTGCGCTGCAACGAGCTGGTGACCGAGTACCAGGTTTCCAAGGTGGGCTGGCCCTGGCACAGGTGTCACGCAGAAAGTCAGGGGCTGAGCTGGACTTACTGCTGATACCACAGTGCACGAAGAAGCTCTGTGCGTGCGCAATGTTCCCTGCAGGTGGTGGACTTCTGGGGGACGACACCAGGCGATGGCAGCATGTACTTTGTGCTCAGACCGCCCTGGGTGAAGCCCGACCGCATTGCCACGTACTACGCCTTATTCCCTGAAGTGAGTGCTGCTGCAGAACCTCACAGCAGATGGTGATGTTGTGGGTACATTATTGACGCCATGCCGCTGCTGCTGCTGCAATTGGTGTGCACCGGTCGTGCAGGAGAAAAACTGGCAGACCAGCACTGCCGTGGTGGAGATGGCGCGATCACGCCCGCCTAAGAAAGAGAGTGACTACCCACCGGAGCTGACAAACACATCAGCACTGAGTTACTCAACCCGATTGGCATGGGGGACAAACTTTTTGACGGGCACAGCTGCGTCAGCACCCCTTGGCAAGGTCAAGCCAGGTTGCCCATGAATCGACCTGAACGCAAATGATGACGCAAGGCCAGCTGCTGAGCAATGCGCTGTTCTTTGCATTGTACAAATCCAAGAGAACAGGAACAGGGTGGTTTGGGTATCAAAAGCACTGTAGTCTTGCGATAGATCGCCCATGTATTTCAGGGGTCGCACAGAGCGTGCAACAGTTGGTGTGTCCTGTTGGTCCGTTGCGTGGCAATTCCTGATGGTACAAACTACGCTGGCTGCATGATAACTCTCGCATGCGCAGCGTCAATGTGCAGACCACATGATGGGAATTCCGTCTTCGCGCCATGTAATGCGCCCGTCCACTAATGCCGACACAGCCTCAGGGTACACTTGGTGCTCCTGGCAGCACAGCCAGGAGTTGAGTGGGGGCCACAATCATGTATGGTACTGATATGTCAAGGGGGATGACAGTCTGCAAATGTTCCAGCAGCCTGACAAACACCAAGCAGTACGTTCCGACAAGGTAGTCTGCACAATCAGTTCAAGCCATTTGGACAATATCTCGGGCCTTGTGCAGAGATAGCATGCCCCACCACACCAAGCACTTCTCACCTCTTTGAGCACACGCCCTGCTAGCGTCTTGGGCGTGTCAGTTGGGAAGACAGGCACGACACGCTGTGCTAAGATTGGGCCAGTGTCGAACTCTTCATTCACAAAGTGTACTGTTGGCCCTGAGAACCTGCAATAGCGGGACACAGCGGAGGCGGGTCAGCACTTGCCACTGTCCCATGCCCAGTGACCGAGGCAGAGGCGGCACCAGCAGGGTTGGCATCTACAGAAGTGCAGCGCACAGCGCTCTTGGCGCTTGCTAGCAGCGCCCATGACCGCAGTACTCGGGCTGGGCGTGCCTCTGCCACCCCCAGCAACGCTGGGGCCAGGAGATACAAATCAGGTCAACTGTCAGCTTTCTTGCACTCTCTCAGGAAAGGCTCACCTTACTCCTGATGCGATGACAGCCTTGTGAACACGCTCCCCGTACATGCCCTTGCCACCAAACGACGGCAGGAGCCCAGGATGTATGTTCAGCATGGCGTTGGGGTATGCTAACACCAGGTTGATGGGGATGAGCTGCAGTGGCCGAAATGCATGCAAGAGATTGGATGATGAGGCTGAATGCACAGCGGTATTTGGTGTTTGAGAGCAGTGTGATGTACCCCCAGGTGCTGGTGATCGGGCTGGTTTAAACTCAGTGGAACAGCTTGGTGTGTGGGCACACACATACCTTGAGGTACCCAGCTAGGATGACATAGTCAACCTTCTGCTCCTCCTTCAATGCGTTGACCAGCTGCTCAGCATTGAGGCCAGGAAACGCACCCGACTTGGGAATCGGGTACGTCAGGGTGGAAATACCATGGGATTGCGCGTACTGCACGCCGCCACAGCTAGGCACATCGCTGACGACCACCTGCATGCATCATGCATGCACATATGGTCAGGTTGAGTGCACAGAAGCATCGTCTCGGCTGGGATCGGACCCCGGAACAAACTCACCGCTGCCTCCGCCCCGATACGGCCATCGAGCATGGCTGCGTGGATGGCCTTGAAGTTGGAGCCACCTCCTGACACAAAGAAGGCTAACCGCTTCTTGGGAGCCTCTGACAGCGTGTACTCACGCGGCGGCGTGCCATGTGCTTGGGCAACAATGGAGCACGGTCTCCGCAGCAAGGCTGGTGTGCATCGTGTTGCTGCCAGGGTCATGCTGACGGGTGCTGTCCCGGCGGCAGCAACACGAATGCTGCCTTCCAAGCGCGAAAACAGCTGTGTGCGCGGCCCATCGGCCTGATGCGCCGCACGATGGGCAACACCCGCTTGACGGTGCAGCTGCATGGTATTACAAGCGGTAAACTTGGGAGTTGTTGCGCCAAAGCTGCGCCTTCCCCCACACATCGTGTGAAAAGCGTGTTTTGCTTGTTTTGCACGCACTGATGTGCAACCGTTTGTGCTGGCGCTTGAACAATGACGATCAGAGAACAATGGAATGGTTCGGTAAATAATTCGAGATAACGTTGATGAGTGTGACAAAAATTGTAAAACGTTGGCAAGGCCCAGACCAGGAATAAACTGATCTAACCCTCCGACGACACAAGCAAGGCATCATCTTCTGCATCGTCCAGCATGTCCAGCCGCATGAGCTCGGCTGAACCCAGTGGCTTGGGCGTTGGCCTCAGAGTGGTGTTCCACTTGAGCTTCTGCACAATGCCTTCATACCAGTCGAGGTCCATGTTGGACAGGTTGATTGTCGGCAGAGGAAAGCGGGTGGCCTCCACAGTCAGGAAGGTGCCTTTTGGAAGCAGCATCGTGTTCTTGCCGTCAAAGCTGACACGGGCCGCATGGCGGGCGTTGTGGGCCAAGCGCAGGCACAGCGTGCTCGAGTCCGGTATCACAACAGGCCGGAACGAGAGGCTGTGGGGCGCGATGGGTGACAGGATGGTGCAGGGCACGGAGGGTGCGATGAGGCTGCCCCCGACTGACATGCTGTATGCAGTGGACCCCGATGGCGTTGCAATGATCAGGCCGTCTGCCTCGACAGTCGTGATGTAGTTGTCGTCGATGTAGACCTCTAGCAGGATGGCCGAGGGAAACGCGCCTCGGTCCACGACGACCTCGTTCAGCACGTGGTGCATGGCGGTGACGCTGCCGCGCTTGATCAGCTCGCAGCGCAGCCGAGTGCGCAGCGTGCAGGGCACCGGCTGCTTGTCAGCGGACAGGACCTTGCAGAGAGTCGCCTCAAAGTCATTGATGTCAAAGGGTGTGAGGAAGCCCAGCGTGCCCATCGCAAAGCTCATCACCGGAGGCATGGGCTGGTCTTCGTCAAACAGCGTGCCAAGGTGCAGCAGAGTGCCTGGGGGTTGCGAGAAATGGCACAGGGGTCGCACATAAAGTCGGCACATGCATTATCCATGCTCAAGCGTGAAGGACCAGCGGTGGCAAATTTGCACCAACTGACGCAAGATTTGTGCTGCAACACTAAGACCGGCGCACAGCGCCTGCACTCACCATCACCACCCAGGGTAATGCAGAAGTCTATGGACCCCCACATGGCGTCCGACATCGGCTTGAACTGCGGCAGCTCAGTGCTGTACACGTTGGACTCAACGAAGACTGTGACACCTTTAGCACACAGCCATTCGCCCACTTCCTGCATTTTGGCTGTTGCCAGTTCATTGCTGGGCTTCTTGATGATGAGCACGTTCCTGGGTTTGCCAGGTTCCATCGCAAGCTGGCCACGCCGTCCAGGGGCCATGCGCAGGTCCGAATAGCGCAGGCGACCACCCCTCACAACGCCTGTTGCGTACCCCGCCTGGTCCCAAGCAGCCGGGCAGTCAGCTGCATATGCGGTACCGTTGCCATTGCCATTTTCCGAAGCGCTGCTGCATGCTCGAACACGCCGATGAGAGATGCCAGCCCTCGAGTGGTGCCATGGCTGGTATCGCGTGCTCAATTGCTGCTGATGTCCTTGCGCAGCTAGACCGTGAAAGTGCGTCATGACATGCCTGCTTGCAGCGCGCTGGTTTTGGCGCACTCATTCATGTGGCCAGGTGGCACAAGTGTGGTGGGTTGATGCAATTTCTGCCTCAGCAAGGGTTTGGTTTCCAGCGTACACAGCCATAACTCATTCCTCATGTCCATACCTATTCATCTACAAATTGCAAGAACTCGAGCGCCTGCCAACATCTACAGCATCAGAACTCAATGTCATCCGTGGCCAGGACTGGCGGTCCCTTGACCCTGTCAGGCTCTGATACCTTAGGCCGAGGCTCCTGGGGCTTGACTGCAGTCGCGCCAAGAAGCGGGGAAGGAGTACGGGCCGAGCTCGCACTCCCCTGTCCCCCTCCGGACTTGGAACCCCGCTGGCCGTCCTCACCCATGACCTCGCCGCTCCTCACCCGACCGCCCTCGCCTGCAGGCCAGGCAGCGCTCTTCCCTGGCTCTTGCGAGACTGTGGAGGGTTTGCCACCCTCGGACAGCCCCCTCTCTGCCCGCTGCTGACTGCTGCTGGGGCCTGAGCTTGTCCCCCCAGCTCCTGGCACCGGCGTGCCCTCTTTGCTGGCCCCGGGCCCCCAGCTACGACCGTTTGACTGCTGTGACTTCTGCCCTAACCCAGCTTCATCTCTCAAGCCCTTAGTAATTGCAGAAGAACCGGCCGCTGTAGCGCTCGGCGTCAAGCTGGCTGCAGCTGGCGGCATGATCGACATGCACACGCCCACCACAACACCTTGCGCTGGCACCGAGCATGCCAGAGGAATGGGTGGGGCGCCACCACTGCCATTGCTGCTTGGTGGTACAGATGGCGGTGGCAGTGGCGGCGGCGGCGGCGTGGCATTGGGTGTGCCGCCTGCACTAGGAGCTGTGCCTGCGGCCACTGCAGGGCCAGATGTGCCTGTTGCTGCCACCGCTACAGCCACTGGCAGCAGCGTTGCTGTTGCTGTCAGTGCTGTTGGCTGGCGGGGCGACAGCCGGTCATTGTCTTCGTCGCTGCTCTCTGACATGACAATCCTGCGGCCCAACCGGTCCTTGGATGGGTGCTTACTGATCAATTTCTGTGGGGGCTGTTGCTGCTGCTGTGGTGGTGGTGGCACTGGTGCACCTGCCTGGGCCCCGCCTCTCTGGCTGCCTGATACCCCACCTGCTGCCTGGCCTGCCGCAGCAGCGCCGCTGCTGCACTCACGTGTCGTCGTGCCAGGGGCTGCCTGTCCAGCCTGCTGTGGCGCAGCTGCAGGTGCTGCACCTGCTACACAACCCCCTCCCGTGCCTTCGGCTGCCGTTGTACCCACCGCCGCCGCCACTATTGCAGGCACGCGTGCAGCTGCACCGCCCCCGCTGCCTTCCGCAGCATCCTGCCTGACATGCTGACCCAAAGTGCCCTCAGCCTTCGCCACGCCGCCTGCACCTGCTTCCTTGTCCTTGTCCCTGCCGCTACTCCCTGTTGCAACCGTCGCCCTGCACTCCGCTACCTCTCTGCCCTTTTGGCCCGACGGGGACACCTCCTTGCCAACACCTGGCAGCCCAGCGTCTCTGCTGTCCTTGGTGGGCCCCAGCTTACGCCCCTCCCCAGGCGAAGTCTGGGCCCCTGCTGCCCCTGACCCGCTTGCCTCCGCACCAGCCGGCCGCTCATCCACACTGGCGGCTGGACCTGGCCGAACCGGCTGCGGGGGCACCTGCTTCACCAATATGTGCTTCACAGGGCGCTCCTTACCCGCACGGGGCTCAGTGCCATCCTCCCTTAGCCTCTTCTTCTTCGGCGGGCCCTGCACCTGGCCCTGCCCTTGAGGGCTGCCCTGCTCACTGCTAGGCCCTGCTGTTGAACCCGTCCCGCCCGCCCCTGCTGCGCCTGCTGCCACCGACATCCCTGCCCTGTCAGCTGCAGGAGCTGTGGGGCTGGCACCTGCCGGCTGGCCCCCTGCAATGGCAGAGGGCTTGACTGCAGCGCTGCCAGGTGATGCGCCTGCAGCGCCAGCGCTTGCGCCGACAAGAGCAGTCTTGTTGCCACTGCCGCCCGGAGCTGCTGCGCCTGTGGCGGCTGCCGTTGAGCCAGTGTTGGCCAGGATGATGCTCTTGTCAGCGTTTAATGCAAAGCCGTCTGGCAGCACACCCGCTTCGCACATGCCGACAGACAGGCTGCACAGCTTGCCTGCGACTCACACCAGCAGCAGGTGGCGCAGGGGTCGAGGCAAAAGATGTCAAAAGGCGGCTAGACGCGTTGCAGAACCAGCGCAAGCGACTAGGCAAACAAACTCTCAAGCTTCGCAGCTCAAAGCTGAAGTTCATCAGACCTGTTTGGTGCCGATACAACATAGCTGCTAACTTGAATTCCACCCTCCTGCCTACTTTTAGACTTGAGCTCAGCACCATCATGTTTGTGCAGACTTCCAGGTATGCTGTGCAGCTGCGGCCACTGCAGTTAAGCTCACCTGAGGCCTGGAGCTTCTCAAAATGCACTTCAAACCACTTGCGCAACGGGTCATAGTCTGGGTCATGAACCTGATCACAGCAGCGCAATGATATACTAAATCCAAGGAGGCCTGGTGCCTGCATTTGCCACATATTATCTGCCAACACACATGTACACACAGAGCCAGCCGGCTTGACACTGCAAGCGGCAACAAGCGGCAAGCGGCAGCACAAGCAGCAGGCAGCGGCAGCTGGCTCACCTGTGAATTGTGCGCCGCCGCCCCATGGTCCTGGCTAGAGCGGGATGAGTTCTGGTCAACAAACACCACCGGGGACTCCGCCACGTTGGGTGAGTGCGTGCTCCAATAGTGCTCGCCCTCCGAGTGATGCTCGTCCGCCACAGGCTGCCGCTGCTGCCGCCGCTGTTGCTGGTGTTGTGACTGCTGCCTTTGCTGGCTATGACCTGCCGTCGGCTTCTGCCGGCTCGCCGTCGGGTGCTCGTGGCCATCATGGTTCCATGCCAACGCAGCTGCATGGCCAGGCCGCGGCGAAACGACCTCTTCCTCGCCCCCTGGCCCTCCCGACAGCTGCGGCTCGGCCTTGCGCTTGGTGACCACCATGCGCCGCAAGCCATCTTGACTGCCTTCGCCTGCTCGCCCCTTGCTGCCCTGGCCCCTGTGCACTGGCTTGCCCTTGCTGGCAGGGCTGTGGCTGCGCAGCCGCTGCTGCTGCGCGCCTTGGCGGGCATACCCCTCATTGCCATCAGCGTCTGATGACACCTCCGGCGTGCCACCTGCAAGTGCAGTACACATCAGCGTGGTTAGCACTGATTCTACGTAGGAAGGCCATGGGGAGTTGCAAACGTGCACATCAACGCTGCAAGCAACATGGCCGATGGCAATGTACAGCATCATCAACACTTACTGGCGCTGTTCCGGCGGCGCTTGTGCCCTCTTGCTTTGCCACGCCCGCCGCTGCCTGCCGGCCCAGCGCTGCCGCTGCGTGCTGCAGCCTGGCGGCTGCCAGCGGCCTTGACTCGCGGCTCCCACGCGCCCTTGCCCAGGTGCTTCCAATCGCTGGACTTGTATGACCCTGTCCAAACCCGGGAGCTCGACTTCTTCAGCCACTCAATCTTGTCGACCTTGGCCTTGCCAAACCCTGTGCGGCGGCAACAGGGACACCAACGCGGAAGCAAACCTTTGTGAGATGTCACAGGGCCAAACCAGCCAGAGTCTTGCCTTTGCGTTGTAATTAACGGTTATGGTATAGTCATGCCACTTGAAGCCATGCTGTGTTTTGCCTGTCCCTCTTGGAGCCTTGACCACAGTACATATTCGGATGCACCTCGTCATGGCAATTGCACCAGGCAGACCTGCAGTGCTTGTTCATGCTCGCATCTCGCATCACCCATGCACCGTCCCCGCCTCGCACCTGGCAGGCGCACTTTGACCTCATTTGCTGACTCCTTGATGATGTATGCCTGGTACCAGATGTTTGAGTTGGGCAGCATTTCAACCATGGGCTTCTGAGGGAACCGCGTGGGGACCGCCCGGTCATTCCGCTCGCCTGGCTGCAGCACCGCCTTTTGCGTTGAGGTCTTGAGGAAGACGCTGCGGGGAATGCCATTCCTGCCCTTGTTGTGGTGGTCACCCTGCTCTGCCTCTGCATCCGTGTCAGACACGTCATCGTCTTCATCCTCCTCATCCTCATCTTCTGACCCGTCGCTGGTGCTGCTAGCAGCTCCTACTTCGCTCCCGTCTGTGCCTGACTCGCTGCTGTGCTCCTCGTCAACCACATCCTCGTCCTCGTCCTCGTCTGCGTTTTCAGACTCCTGTGCAACGCGCCCAGCAACAGTGCCAGCGCGCTCACATAAGCAATACCTGAGCGCCCACTGTCCACTCTGCCTGGTTCAAGCCACTGCAAGCCAACAGCCTGGCACGATGCTGCATGCATGGATGACTGTGCCTGCCTGCCCACCTTCCCCTCTTCCACGTCTTCTTCATCTACACTGGATTCTGCACGATGTGCGCTGTCGTCCTCGCTGCCCACGGATCGGCTGCGCTTCCTCAGGCCCATTCGCGAGCGATGGCCAATCAGCGCGGCGTCCTCTTCGCCAACATGCGATGCTATGCTGAACCACACATGGCTTCGTTGCGTGACATTCAGTTTCAGGGAATGCCAGCTCAGGTGGAACAGGTGGCGCCCAAAAAATCGACGTGGGCCGCACTTGCAGGGGACCAGTGTGGAGTTACTGGCAGAAGGGCGCAAAGTCACATAGAGCTCTGCATTCAGTAGATATGCAGTCACTGCGACAGAGCACGAGTAGGTACCTTGCCCGACACTCCGTCGTCCCATCTGTCGTGCTCTTGAGGCAGCAGCAGCTCCGACATGCAGATTCCGAAACACCGCAGCTGCGCCTCGGCCGCTTGCTTGCCAAGGACGCCAGCGCTGGAAAGGTGCAGATTGGCTCACTCCTGCTGCTCGATGTCTGTGCTTGAGGGTGGTGGCAACAACGCTGGGTTGTTGCTGACACAGAGTATGGGATGCTGACCTGTGCAGGCCTTCAGCAAGCTGACACCTGAGGACCGCTTGGACATCACAGAGCTGTGCCACCGATTCGACCAGGCCATCAATCGAGCAGACCATACAGCAGCTGGCAAGCTGTTTGCTGCCCATGCGCAGGTCCACCACCCTCAAGGCACAGTGCAGGGCACCGAGAACATCGTGGCCTACTTCAAGTCAGTCGGACCTATGGCCAAGGGCAACCGACACTTGACTGTCGACATGGTGATTGACCCCAGTGACAGCGGGTTTCGCGCGACCGCCACCTCCTACCGCCTGCTGCACAAGGCTGCGCTGCCCACCATGCTGCTGGCAAGTGGCACCATTGAGGACGAGTTCGTCAAGGAGGATGGCTCGTGGCACTTTTCGGTGCGAAAGTTTATCATGGACCCCCCTGTCACTCCACCTGCGGCGGCGCAGTGAGCCCTACACTTCTGCTGATTCATTTGATGCTACCAATTACCGAATCCAGCTGCTTGCAGTTATTTACACCTTGTCATCGTCAAACATCCATCGTGTGAGCTTTGGGCTCTGGTTGCCAACCCTTTGGCAGTAGTCCGCGTCACCAGGCGGCCGCGTGTTCTCGGTGTTGGACGCCAGCATGGATCGCAGCGAGAGGCAGATCTTGTTGACAGTCAGTGCTGGGCTCCAACCGCCGTTTGAGCTATCATACCTATGGATGGGACACGCATGGAAAGGGAGGCATGGCCCAGCGCGCTCAGCCCAGCCGCGTGCTCGTCGCTAGAGATGCCCATGTACAGGGCAGTCCTGCTGATGTACCGTGCACAGCGCCGCTCACTTACAGAATGTCCAAGCAGACGTGCCCGTTGCTGTAAATGTGCGGGTGAACAGGTGCCTCGGGCAAGAACACTACCTCTGGTGACTCCAGTGGGTACCGGTCGGGGAACTTGAACTGCAATCTGTGACAGAAAGTGAAGGGTTTCATGTGATAGCGTGCAGTCACAATGAACACAGCTCTGGCTCAGCAAAGTGTCGCCAGATTTGGGACATGCTTCGGCAAGCAGCAAGATCTAGCCCGCTCACCCTGCAGGCTTGCATTGCTGTCACCGCCATCACGTACCGAAACAGTAGCCCGTCGTACATGTGTGAGCCTCCGGCTGCGCCCTCGGGCCCTTGCATCAGAATGACCCACGTTGTCATGGGCTCGCAGCTCTCCAACAAGAAGCCCTCTGGAGGGTTGTTTTGCCATTCTTTCAGCTCAGACTGTATGCGGCGCGCTGCCACAGGGCTCAGATTCGACGTCATTTGCACGCTGTTGGCTAGTCCTTCGGCCTGCCTCCTTGGGCGTGTGTGCAACTCAACAGCGCAACGGGGACGCCTGTCAACTCTGTTCACTTACGGGTGGCAAAGAACTGCACCGCATTGCGTGTGCTGAGTTTCGAGGCGGGGCAATATCAAAGCCCAACTTGTGTGGGGTGTGAAAATGAATTGTGTTTGCGTACCCTCGCTGAGCACACAGAGTGCCTTTAGTAGCGTTCATGTGACTTCCCGCGGCATGCCTTTCACGCTGCTGTCCCTGGTGCTGGTGTACTCGGCGCTCGCTGCGACCGCGAGTGCCACCAAGCTACCGCGCGGCGAGGTATTGCAGGGCGACGGACGCAGCTTAACTGCGCAATGGACCACTCCGGACTACACCATGTACCACCGCAAGTGAGCATTCAACCCTGATGGATTGTGGACAGGTGCTCGTACCGCCTCTGTTCCCTCAGCCCTGGTGCACTGTGATGCAGGGATGAGCTGCTGCAAGAGGTGCAGAAGATCGTTGCAGCCAACAGCAAAACATTTGGGGTAAGGCTGCAGCTCTGCTTCTCTTCATGCTGCAGAAAAGCCAATGACAGCTTGATAGCTTCAAGCCTGCTGAGAGGTTGAACATGCTGTGTTTCATGCTTCAACAGATGGAGATGCGCAATGCCAGCGACGGTGACTATTCGGTCCAAATGATGGTGAGCAAGGCAGCAACAAGGGGCAATCAGCGGTTGTGACGGTCTGCTGGTTTGCCGGGTCCTCAAAGAGTGACTGTTCTGTGCAGGTAGTAACAGTGGATCTTGACGGCTTGGAGTCAAGCAAGGCCCTCAAGACCCGCTTCCTCATCGTCAGTTCCAGGGACGGGGTGTAAGCGCTCATGGTACCAGCAAGCGCACGGTGCAGCCTGCCCTGCGCTGACGCGCCCTGCATGGCCACTGCAGGACTTTGGTGAGCACGCAAGGGAGCTGATCAGCTCTGAGCTGGGGCTGACGTTGCTGCGGACGCTGGCAGACCCAAAAGCCATGCAGGCGGTACTGGGTGGCGGACAGCGAGGCGAGGCCCTGTACCGCCTGGTCAAGGAGGGCGTAGCATTCAAGGTGCGCGCCTTCCCTTGCTTGGTGTTTCGTGTGTTGTCCAAGGTTCCTGATCACTCGAATCAGGTGGCAAGCAATGCACCTGGCCAGTGCATCCATGTGGCAGATGTCCATGGCTTGTCAGGGATGCAAGGGTTCGGAAGTGGTGCGGTGGTGTGATGCCGTCAGATTATGAGCTGCAGCTGCTTGCTTCACACGCAACATGCAGATTTTGCCGATGGAGAACACTCGTGGGCGGGATCTGCTGGAGAAGGAGGGCAGGCTATGTGAGCGCAAGAATGGGCGCGGCGTTGACCCCAATCGCAACTGGGAGGTGGACTGGGGCAAGAAGGAAAAGGACTACGACCCCAACGAGGAGTACCCAGGCACCAAGCCGTTCAGGTGCTTGCGCCGGGCTGCAGGATGCTTTGTATGGGCGAAGGGAAGGGGAGGGAGGGGAAGGGAGGACACTGTGCAGGGCGCGGGTGGTGGCTGATGCGAATTGTGAAGCGTGCAACCGTGCTGAGCTACCCTCCTTCATGCACATCTAAGTGCTCAGCAGCAGCTGCTTGTAGACGCCGGCCATGTGTGTTCCCATGTCCGGTTCCTGTCCTGCAGCGAGCCAGAGGTGCAGATTGTGCTGGACCTGGCACAAACATTCAAGCCGCATGCGTGGCTCAATATTCATTCAGGCATGGAAGCCATGTTCACACCCTGGGACCACCAGGACAAGGTAAGAACTCATCAAAGGACTGTGGGGTTAAGCATCCATTGCCTGGCCTGTCTAATGTGTGTGCTTCGCCAGTCAGGTGCAACAACATTTTCTTCGTACACCAAAACACAGTCTACAGTGCGGGGGGGTGTCGGTCGCTGTGCTCGTTGACACACGTTCTTACCCGGCTGCGCAGCGCCCATTCCCTGCACTCATGCCCCTTGCGAGACATAAGCCACAGCATCGACTGCTGAGCATCTGCACCCATCGCCACACGACTGCAGGTGCCGGATGCTGCTCGAGAGGCACTGGCTGTGCTCAAGACCATTCAGCGAGAGCTATTCACAGCGCACAAAGACTGCGTGGTGGGCTCTGGCGGCAAGTCTGTTGGGTGAGTGCCAGCTTTGCCTGGGGCAAGTCACTCTCATGGGGCATGGAGGATACCTGGCTCACCATTTTGCGGGCATCTTGACCAGCTGGCAGCCCAACCCGCACGTGATCCTGTGTTTCCAGCACATCAAGCGTCTCACACGTGCCCATCTCATGCTCTGCGGACACCACAAGGTACCTGGCGCACGGCACGGCCACGGACTACATGTTTGAGAAGCTCAAGGTGCCACTACCCTATACGTGGGAGATCTTTGGTGACTTCCAAGTCGATTATCATGATTGCTTCAAGATGTTCAACCCGGTGACTAAGGCACAATTTGATGTGAGTTTGGTTGCAAATGCCGCTGTTGCTTGGTGCCGATTCAGCAGCATGCCTGGTTGGTGGGTCAGCATTTGCACTGACCAAAAAGGCTGCTCCCTTGCTTGCATTGCTGTGGGTCATGTAGGAGACTATCAGCGTGTGGCTCAAAGCCATATTCCGCCTAATTGAGCTTGCGCCCAGCCACACGGCTGTTGCGGCTCAACTGTCAGCTGCCATGCATGCCGCACAGCGGACGAGAGAACGTGAGAAGCAGCAGGAACAGTCTCAAGGACCAGGGCCCGAGGTGCCTGATGCTGAGCAGTCCTCTGGGGAGCCCCGCTTGGCAGTGGTATTCAGCGTGACAAGTGGGAGCTTTCATGCACTGAGCACCTGGGTGCTGCTGGGCCTCGGCTTGGCCGGCCTCGGAGGGCTAGGGTACGGAGCCATGCGGTGAGCTGGTGCAGCACCGAGCGGCTCATACTGATGTGCGCTTTGCTGCTTGGTGTGTGGCATATGGTATGACAGACTCAATGGGTAGCTTGGTCTGATGTGCCTGCCGCTTCACCTGGTCCCTTACCCTGCAGGTATCTGAAGTCCAGCGCGTCAGACAGCTTAGCGTCCCTAGGTCGACGAGCACGAACAACCCCCCCGGTTTGATGTGGCACCAATAATTAGTCTGCGAGCAGCATGACTGCTGTTCGCTTGACTTGTTGGAACAGCATGGGTGAGCAGAGGGGTTGCACCTTAGAATGAAACGCATGTGTAAACCTGATGTGTTTTGGACTCCACAGCTGACTTGCTTCAACAGCAACCACGTGCACACACCCAATCCTACTGCATCAGAGTGTGCTTGCCACCGCAGCGTCCACTATGGGGCTGAATGAGCTAGAGCCATGATCCGCGGCGCCATGGGCGTCATGCACCACAATCCTGCCAGCCTCATATGCCCATGCCATACCTCATCGCCTATGTGTATGCGCTGGGCACCAGCGAGTTTGGGCAGCCGGATACCCAGATACTGCCTTGAGCTGATTCATCAGGCTGCATGGTGCTTCAGATGCTGCTACTGGGCCCTGCAGGCTGCGGGGCAGCTGGGGCAGGGTCACGCGCTGCCGAGCGCCTGACCGCTGGGACGTGCGGCTGACATGAACACTCATGTCCAGCTTTGATGGTGTGAAACGGGCTGCGAATACCCTATACCCTAGGCACCCCCAGGCCTTATCCCCCCCCGCCAACATTGTTTCGCCACTTCTTCTTTTTGCGGGAGTCAGCACCATGTCCTTCGCCCTGAAGTCTGCCCAGTCCAAGGCCCTGCGCCCTGCCGCGGCTTCCCGCCGCGCGTCGGTCGCGGTCAAGGCCGGCAAGGCAAGCATGCTGCAGCGATGGCACACTGCGCGGCAGCAGCAATGCAGCTTTGATGAGGGCAGCTGGCGATCAGCCCAACAGCCTGAACCCTGCACCCATGCGGCCGCGCATCACTGACGCCCTCCCCTTGATTCCCCTCACCCCTCTTCACCTGTGCACAGTATGACGAGGAGCTGATCAAGACTGCGGTAAGCAGCGGGGCGGGTTCATACGGGCACATCAGCGGCCGGCGTGCGTCAAGGCCCAAAGATAACTTCGGTCACGATCTGTCCTCGGCCCTGATGCACGCCGGCGCATGGCAGACACAGCGGCAGCCCAGCTGCAGAGGCACAGCATTACCACAATTTCCAGTCAGCCTTGGTCGCAAATGCCCTTTCGCTGTCCAGCCGCTCACCGCTAGCCAGCAATCCTTCCCTACCCGCCGCACGTCAATCGGCTTCGCAGCACCCGCCGCGCATGAGCAGCGCACACAGCCACAACAACTGGTCTGATCGTTCTCGCTGACCAACCCTCCTCTGCCGCCCCCGTGCCTGCGCATTGCAGAACACCATTGCCTCCAAGGGCCGTGGTATTCTGGCCATGGACGAGTCTAACGCCACCTGCGGCAAGCGCCTGGACTCCATTGGTGTGGAGAACACTGAGGAGAACCGCCGCGCCTACCGTGAGCTGCTGATCACTGCCCCCGGCCTGGGCCAGTACATCTCCGGCGCCATCCTGTTCGAGGAGACCCTGTACCAGTCCACCAAGGACGGCAAGAAGTTCGTCGACGTGATGAAGGAGCAGAACATCGTGCCCGGTATCAAGGTTGACAAGGGTCTGGTGCCCCTTGCCAACACCAAGGAGTCCTGGTGCATGGGTCTGGACGGCCTGGACAAGCGCTGCGCTGAGTACTACAAGGCTGGTGCCCGCTTCGCCAAGTGGCGCTCCGTCATCTCCATCCCCGATGGCCCCTCCATGATTGCCCAGCGTGACTGCGCCTACGGCCTGGCCCGCTACGCCGCCATTGCCCAGAACGCCGGTCTGGTCCCCATTGTGGAGCCGGAGGTGATGCTGGACGGTGAGCACGACATTGACCGCACCCTGGAGGTCGCCGAGGCTGTGTGGGCCGAGACCTTCAAGTACCTGGCCGACAACAAGGTGCGGCGCAGTGATGCATGATGCATGAGTGAGCTTTGGTGTTGATTTAGGTTGTTATGCTTGCCGCTGTACACGTCTGCCTAAGATTAAGCACATGTGCTGCTGCTTCTTGCCAGCTTTTGCTGACGCACTAAATTCGGAGGTGAGGCTTATCAAACTGACAATCTGCTGACTGCCTCCCTTGCCTCCTGCAGGTCATGTTCGAGGGCATCCTGCTGAAGCCCGCCATGATCACCCCCGGTGCGGACTGCGCCCACAAGGCTGGCCCTGAGAAGGTGGCTGAGTACACTCTGCGCATGCTGCGCCGCCGCGTGCCCCCCGCCGTCCCCGGCATCATGTTCCTGTCCGGCGGCCAGTCCGAGCTGGAGTCCACCCTGAACCTGAACGCCATGAACCAGAAGCCCAACCCTTGGCACGTGTCGTTCTCCTACGCCCGTGCTCTGCAGGTGAGCTGGGGGTGGCTGCTGGGGCTGCAGAAGATCGAGGTGTTGCAGCTGCCTAGCAGCTAAGCATAGTGCTTCGCAGTTGAAACATGGCACGTTGCCTCGCACAGTGTCAAATGTTTGCTGCCTGGCTCTGCGCTCGATGTGTGCAGAACACCACTCTGAAGACCTGGGGTGGCAAGGCCGAAAACGTGCAGGCTGCCCAGGCTGCTCTTCTGAAGCGCGCCAAGGCCAACTCCGAGGCTCAGATGGGCAAGTACGACCCCTCTCAGGAGTCTAAGACCGCCGCTGAGGGCATGTTCCAGAAGGGCTATGTCTACTAAGCGGGTTCGCTGTGCTCTGATGCTGGCGAATCCGCCGCTGTAGTGGTGGATGAATTGCTGGGCTCTAGCTTGGCACGATTTTCTCGAGTTGCTGAAGCGCCCCCGGCCAGCAACGCATTTCCCATCTCCATTCCTGCGCAGCCTCAAGTTTTGTGTTTTGCTGAGGTGTTGGGCTGACGTGTTTTGCGGTGACCCCCCCGAAAGGTTGGGGGCTGTCTTGTGAAAGAAAAACTACAAGGCGGGCAAGCGTGCAGATCAGGCGCTGATTGTGTACCAAGAGAGCGAAAGTACTAAAGAGAGAAAGAGGCTCATCAATGCACATGGGCGGCACAGAGGGTCAGCGCAGTACCACACTCGGGCAGGTCAGAGGTACTGTTTACATCTGTTCCAGTGACTGGTGTGGTGCGCAATGTTGCTGAGCAAGTAGCTGTGTATCATGGCGGCAACTATACACCAACTAGCCATTATGTACAGATACAATGCCTCGGACTTGCCACTCCCAGGTTCACAGCAATTCCGTGCTGGCAGCAAGTTTTTCAACCAGTTGACGATCAGTGTGGAGGTGTGAATGGCTTAAACGTTTTTCCTGCTCAGCGACTCAGCTGGCGGACGGGACAACAGCAGCCATGGAATCGGCACCGGCTGGTGCGGACAGCGATCTGAACCTGCAGATACTTCGACGCCTTGATCCTCAAGTGGACGAGGTGAGCGTAGGTGCATGCGTACGCTCATGCAGCTCGACGCAGCCCTGTCGCAGCTCTCAGTTTTGTACTCAGGACTGAATGCGTGTTTATGGCCTGGCTTTTCTGCAACAGGTGCTCGCCACAGCGGGCCATGTCTGCCTATACTACATGCATGTGTCAACTCAGCAATGGGTAGGTAGACAGGGAATGTTGCCACGCGGCTGGCTATGCAGGCATATGGTTGCATGGCGCAGCAGCAGCATCTGTCATCGACTGGCCCCTGCATTTGGAATACAGACCCGGAAGAATGTTGAGGGGTCGCTGTTCCTGCTGAAGCGGAGAAAAGCGCCTCGCTTTCAGATGATGGTGCTCAACAAGCTGGCCACTGGTGAGAGTGTCCGCTGTGAGCGTGGATTCATCTTGGCCTGGTGTGCTATTGCACGGCCAAGGTGCAGATAGTGCTGCCTGTTCTCTGCTGACTCTTACAGCCACTGCTGCCGCTGCTGCTGCTCTAGAAAACTACTTGGAGAACATCCACGGCAGCTTTGACTTTGAGGTCAACCCACCATACCTTATGTACACGCATGGCAACGCTGAGGTGCGCACCCTCGTGCAAGCCGGTGCGTGCGCTGCATGTATGCTGTAGTGTGTTTTACAGTCCTGGGGGGCACCGCGAGGGTGTACAGGACCCCTGCCCATAACAGGCAGGTTTTCCCGGTATGCGCTTGGCTTTGCCCCAAAATATGCTCACTGCCAAAGTGACCTCTCTTTGTCCTCGCTACACCCACCCTTGCATCCAGATCCACGGCATCTGGTTTTATGAGCAGGACGACCTCAACCGCCTGTCCACCCTTCTCAACCGCGTCAAGTCCGGCCTGCCCAAGACTGACATCCTGCCTGCCGCCGCTCCCGTGAGTATCCCCAGCATAGACTTGTGTTTGCTGTGAAATGTGTGCTGGCCGCAGCGTGCGGTCAGGGTGCCTGCTGCTGCTGTGCACCGCGTTCTAGGAAAACAGGGCGCCCAGCACGGGGCAGGCGCAGCTCTGCTATGAGTCAAGCCAGGCTGCAAACCGCCCTGTGATGTGCTTGCGCAGGGTGCGGAGCAGGCGCCTGTGCCCGCTGGGGACGGCGCCTTCTGGGACAAGCAGATTAACGTGGCGGCCAACCAGGTGCCAGCCAAGCCAGACATGCAGCCGCCCACGCAGCCGCATGCGCCTCCCGAAGCTGCCCAGGTAGGACTTGGACCTGATCACGGTGTCATGTCAGGGTGCTCGTCAGAGCAAAGAGTTTGGGTGCCTGTTTGCTACCGGGATGTGACGAGGGGCTACTGTACGGCATTGCTTACCGCTCGATTGTGCACCAAGCCACTTCATTGCTGCTGGGAGTCGTGGGAGCTGTGCATGCGATGTTTGACTTGCTCCCCTGCTCTCGCCGCAGAACCTGACCAACCTGATCAAGCAGGCGCACCTGAAGCAGCAGTCGCAGCATGCGCCTGTGCCTCCTGCAGCTGTGGCACATGGCGAGGCGCCGCAGCTGCTGCCCCCGTCCTTCTTCCACGGCCAGCAGCAGCCTAAGGGTGCGCCCTCGGTGCCCCTGCCGGGGCCAGCGCCGCCGCCAGCGCCAGCCGCCCCACCCTCGGCGGCACAGGACAGCGCGCTGCACAAGCTCTTCGCAAAGTAAGTAGTGCGCAAGAGCGGTTGTTGTCATGTCATCTGATGTTTGTTGTGTGCAGATGCACTGCTGTGCGGCAAGTTGGTGCTTGTGCCTGGTTGCCTGATCCCAGCTGCTCTCGGTGCTGTTGCTGCAGGGCGGCCAATGTTGCCCCTGCCCCGCAGCATTCGCCAACACCCCAGCCAGCCCCCCCAGCAAGCCAGGGCCCTGTCCCCATTGCTGCACTGCTAGCCAGCTCCGCCAACAAGAAGGTGCAGCAGGCGGCACCAGCACCTGCCCCCCAGCAACCAGACCCCCTGAGCAAGCTGTTTGGCTCAGCAGCTGCGGCCAGCAGAGCCCCGGCTCAGGCCCCACCCCCACCACCTGCGGCCAGGCAAGCACACGTGCAGGGTGCCGTGCGCGATAAGGTGCGCCAGGCCTTCTCCAAGCTGCTGGCCAACGACGCGTTTGTGGACATGGTGTCAGAGGAGTTCCGGGCAGCTGGCCTGATCACAGAATGAGAGTGTGCAGTGTTGTTGCTGTTATTGGGCGCATGTGCAAACACCTTGTCACAAGGCTTGCCAGTGTACCTGCCATTGACCCTGCAAATGTCTGGTACTCAAAATGTTGCTGCACAGCAGCAAGCTGACTGCGACCCTGTTGAGTTCCATGTTGTGGGCGCGTTCCAACAGCCTGCCGCGAGTTCCAACCCCGAAAGGGCAGGGGCAGGCTGCTGATGCTCTGTGTGTGCAGCGCCAACGGGATCGTATCATCTCCTGAAAGAAAGTTTTCAGAGCGCAACGCAGCAGTGCGATGATCATCACACCAGCTAGGGGCACTGCCTCACGAAGCCATCAACAAAATAACTGAACCGCATGTGAGCGCCTTGAAACGCAAATGCCATACAGGCGTCGTCCACAGGCTGGCTTTACTCCAGCTGTGGCCATTCTGCGTTGTGGCACAGCCTCTGCATGACCTCCTGCATCTCTGGGTCCTCCTGGCAGCCACGGTCACACACCGCTTTCACCAGCAAGCAAAGGCTAGGGTTTAGGGGTTAGTTCACATACACTTCTGGGACAAGCAGATTAACGTGGCGGCCAACCAGGTGCCAGCCAAGCCAGACATGCAGCCGCCCACTCAGCCGCATGCGCCTCCCGAAGCTGCCCAGGTAGGACTTGGACCTGAGCCACGGTATCATGTCAGGGTGCTCGTCAGAGCAAAGAGTTTGGGTGCCTGTTTGCTACAGGTCCTCCTGGCAGCCACGGTCACACACCGCTTTCACCTGCAAGCAAAGGCGCAGGAGGACCAAGGTATCAGCAGCCAAACACATGTGGTTAGCTGAGTGGTGGCTTGACCGGCAATGGAGCGAGGTTGTCACCAGCTCAAGCTTAACCGTGCCCACCTTTGCTGGGTCTGGCGTGTCAAACTGCATGACCTTGTGCATGTTGCGCTTGTCCAAAAGCATTGCGACGGTGACCACCAGCTGCTGCCAGTCAATGACAGCAGATGCCGTGCTGGGAAGCTGACCGGGGTACAGCGTTTTCAACGACAGGCAGGTAGCACAAGGGTGAGAATCGCAGGCTCATACAGTGCCAGCATGGATGGTCGAGGGTCATGTTGGGCTGGATGCAAAGCAGTCATGTGAAAAGGAGTTCTAAACGTGGCACGCCTCGCAATCGCACTTTGATTTTACGTGGCACGCTGCTGCCAAACAGCAGGGACGCTCCGAAGTCGCCCAGCTGCCAGTGCCCATCAACGCCCAGCATGATGTTGCCTGGCTGCGCAGCACAATGAAACGGCAGGACCCTTCAGAAAAGCAGTTCAAGGTGATACGCCCTGAGGCGTGAATTCAGAAAACTCCCTGTGTCCATTTGAGGCCCTGCAGCTGCAGCTCCAACTCAACTTAACAGCACTGCTGATGGTGCTGTAGCTGCAGCCCCGCCTTTCAAGCTTTCCTCTTCAGGGAGGCGGTCTCCGTTTTTTTCTCGCCTTACTGCACCTGTGCTCCATACTGCGTTATACCACAGATGCTGCCTCGCACGCAACACACCTTCACGTCCATGTGTGCCATCTTCCGGTTATGCATGAAGTCCATGCCTGTTCCATTCGTTTGGCTCCCAATGCAATCAGCCGGACGCTGAGCTGCAGCTTGTGATCATCAGCAAGGCTGCCAGGAAACCAAGGCATCAGCAGCAGTTGCAAGCACTGCACCCCTCACAAGCATCCGCCGCTGGATCATGGTGCTCTCTGACCTGCATGACAGCACCATGGGCACAAACAAGTCAACGCATCCTGGCTCGTCATTTACCGCTGTGCATCCACCATGCTGGCCAGAATGTGTGAGCATTCATGAGTCCCACAAGAATCCTCCCCCAGTTGTAAGGAGCGAGCGTTTCCATGAGCATTTCATCTCCAGCGGAGCTTATGAAAACGTGTGGTGTGCTACGCAAGCGTCAGCTTTTCAAAGTTAGCCATCGCTTGGGCAGAGTCATGATGATAGGTGACCTGCCTGTGCAGCGAGACCTAAGGCCTCTAGGGAACTGGGTAAGCCATAACACCAGTCAGCACCAGCAGGCCTACCTCAGTCTTTACCAATGGCGCCTGTGGATCGTGCAGCGACGGGTGCTCAGCGGCAAAGAGCTCCGCCTACGAAGCCTGCTCATAGTCTGCGTCGTGCATTAGCAGGGTCTTGATCACACATGGCCGGCCAGTGTCCAGGTTGATGGCGCCCAGGATGTGTGAGTATGCATCGTTCAGCGGGCCTGCAGGTAGTTTGGAGGGGCGAGCATGGGATGGACAACAGCGTCAGCGGCCACTCACATGCTAGGCTGGTATCGATGGTGTTCAGAAGGCGGGGCAAGCTGGCACGCGCAGCACAGCTTGTGGCACTGTTCGGTACAGCATGCCTGTGTATGCAAGCTTGCAGACTTGGCATTGAACTGACACTGACAACAACTTAACATTGTCTTCAATCAATCCCGCATGCGCACCGTCAACTGACAAGTTGAGCTCCCGCTTGATGACGCGCAGTGTGTGGGTGCCAGGCGCCAGTTGTGCTGCCAAAAAAAGGCGATATGCAGCCTCTGCATGCACAACATGACAAGCATTGGCATGTTCCGGTCAGGATGCAACCCATGAGCAAGCGTTTGCTGTGGGTACATGCCCGTAGCATCCTCACAAGGCAGCGGGTTTGCTTGCTCAGTACAGCGCACCTGCAGGGGCACTCGGACATGCTGCCAGCATCACTGCATTGCTGTTGCACGCAATCAAGCGTGCGATGACCTTGTCACTTGGGCTGTTGGTACGGAACACTGAAAGATTCCTCTTGAACGACGTCAGCAGGTCTGTGGGCGGAGCATCACAACTTCCGCTGGCTGCGGCCTTGTGGAGCTCCATCTCGCAGGGCCTTGCACAGGTTAAACCTGCCTGCTGGGGATGGCACCTTCTGGATAGGCAGGTCAACGTGGCGGCCAGCCAAACCAGTATGCGGGACCTTCGGGTACCAACCTAGTGTTACCATGCCCACCCTTCACTGTTGCAGTCATGCATCGCTGGCGTGCACAGGCGTACAGTGCACTTACCGCGTTGCACGAACTCGGCGTTGATGTCCCGACTGCGACCTTGAAAATGCTGTTTTTCGAGGGACCTCGATTTTAGGCCCACACTTCAATTTCCAACTGGGGATCGTTTGGAGTGCGGCACCGCGGTGCAGCCCACGGCAGTGCCAATCCAATGCAGCGTGCGAATATCAGCAGCGTATGCCGTATGCATCAGGCGTTTGGCAGCGCAAGTGAGTGTTGGATGCCTTGGGTTGCACCCCAATCCTTGAGCGCTAATCAGCCTATGTGCTGCAGGCGGAAGCACCCTGCAATCAATTACTTTGCTGCTGCGGCGTTGCATGCTCAGGGCCTCGCGTGGAGGTACGGCCTGGCCATGCGGCTGCAGATGTGCGCCCAAGGCTGGAACGCTGCCGCACTGTCGCCGCAGCGGCGGAGGCCGTGGCGGTGCAGGCTGAGGACAAGTGGATTGCGCGCAGCGTGGTGCCACTCAGCCCGCCGTCCCTGCCTGAGGGGTAAGCCAGGCTGAGCCCAGTTCTTGCAGGGGTGCAGGCGGCCACGCAGGCAGTCACCGTGGATGTGCGCACAGCACAGCCAGCTGTGCGTGGTGCAGCGCATCAACTCTATTGCACTCTGATAAGCATCTCGCGTCCATCATTGCAAGGGATGTTATCCTGTGAATCTATCTCGCCTTTTACCCTGCACTGCCTGCCAGCTCCTGCCCCTCTGTGTGCCCTACCCAATCCCTAAATGTGCCCCAGCCCGCCCTGCAGCCTGCCCAGCCCTAACCACTGCCTCTGCCCTGCCCACCTGTGCCCGCCCTGCCGCACAGCCTGAGCACCATGCACCAGCGCAGCATGGACGCGCTGCGCACGCTGCGGATGCCCAGCACACGTGATGAGGAGTATCGCTTCACCGACATTGCGCCCCTGCTTAAGTCGGGGCTGCAGGTGGGTGGTGGACCTAGAGGCATCAGCACAGGATGGTCGGGAGGGGTTGGTTTCAACAGATGGCAGCAACTAGCGGTTATAAAGAATTGTGCCTCTGATCAATGCGGGGCTGCAAGGTAAATGTTGAGTGGCTGGGCTAGTGAAAATCACCCAAAGAGGACAGGATATGATGTCACAGGTCGAAACCACACCCTAGCTGCGATGCACGTCGAGTGAGGGCCATCGACATGGCACGGGAGCTTCACCGGCGAGGTTGCCCTTTTGATAAACCAGCGCTCCGTATGAGCGAGGGATATGCTTAAAGAGCTGGGGACATCAGTGGTGAGGGTGTCGCTCACCTGCCTTACTGCTGGCGTCTGGGGTACGCTGGAGGGTTCAGTCTCGCATACCACCGACCGCCCCGCCCTCTGCACCTGCTCTGGCTGCCAACGGCTGTGTTGCTATCTGCAAACACCCTGCTTCTCACATCCTTTCAACACCCTCGCTCCACCACCCCCACAGGCTGGCGATGCCTCTGCTGCCATCAGCGCTGACCTGCTGTCCGGCCTCCTCCTGTCTGAGTCCGCCTCCTCCGTTGCGGTGCTGGTCAACGGGGTGCTGCGCGCCGACCTGTCGCGCCTGTCCGGCCTGCCCAAGGGCGTGTATGTGGGCGGCCTGAAGGGCGCACCCGCCGCTGTTGTTGCCAAGATGGTGCGTCGGGGTTGCGGTTTTGGGGTGTGCGTTGCGAGGTGTGCTTGTGGGGAAAAGGGTTGAGGCGCTGCCCAGGGCATATTGGAGGAGCGCAAAGAACATGCTCACAGCTTTATGTCGGTGCCGTTGGCCAGCCTGAGAAATTGGGGCGTCGATAAGCGCTTTGACTTAGATGGTAGCATGAGCTGTCAGAAGGTGCTCGGCTGCCTGAAATTCTGTTCCACAGGAAACATTACTGACATCATATCAGGGACTGCATCAACCTCCTGTTGCACTGATGCCACGGTAGGGGTGGACGGGCTGGTAGCTGCCATGCTTTCAAGGCCTCATCTTAACAACAACACTCATCCTCACCCTTCATCGCCTCCTCACCCGCCTGCTCACCCTCACGTCCACCCCCTCCCCAGAACTCCCTGGCTGCGTCATGCGGAGGTCCCTTCTCCGTCATCAATGGCGCCACCGCCAGCGACGCCCTTGTGGTGGCGGTGCCGGCAGGTGTTGTAGTTGAGGCGCCGCTGCAGGTCCTCTGCATCTGCACCAGTGAGTACCACATCCTAAATCCACACTTTCCACACACTTTTGTACGCCTGCGTCGCTTGTTGTCGCTTTTTGTTTTGAGTCTGGGGTGGCACCACTGTCTGGCGAGGTGCTGTCAACCACCAGTGGCATTGTTTACACAGTGGAGCGGGTCACGTTGGCTCGAGACAAGGGTGACAATTACTTGCGCCCCCATCCCCAACCCCGCACTTCAACACATTCAGGCGGCTCCACTGCCCGCACCTCCGCTGCGCCTCGTGTGCTGCTGCATGCTGGCGCCAACGCCGTGATCGAGGTCGTTGAGGAATACGTGTCTGCGGCCAGCGATGCAGGGCAGTACTTCACCTGTGGTGTGGCGGAACTTTTCCTGGAGGACAACGCAGAGGTGTGGAGGGTGTGGGAGTGTAGGAGGGTGATCAGCTTGTTGCGTACCAGCTGAGCCCGCTGTCCCTCGGCTGTGGGAGGGTGTGGGAAGGCGCGGGGCAGGGCGCTGTGCCGAGGCAGGCCTGTGTTGGGGGCAGGACTTGCGCTTGGGAAGTGGATGTGGATGAAGCAGGGGTTGCGGTGGTTGCAGGGGTACCTAGCACCTGTGGCTTGCTGTGAGCAGCCCTTGCGTCTGTCCAGGCAATCTGTGTGCACTGGTACACACTCTCAACACATTCTACACACTGCTCACAATTCCCACACCTTTCATGCCGCTTGTCTGGCCTGCAGGTGAGGCATGGGTTCGTGGAGCGCGAGCACGTGGACGCCATCCACGTCAAGTCCACACTTGTGCAGCAGGCAGCCAGCAGCCGCTATGCGCTCACAGAGGCGCGCGTGGGTGCGGCGCTATCGAGGCATGACGTCGGCGTCCAGCAGGTGATCCAGCGCTTGAGGTTTGGGCGAAAGTCAGACACAGTGGGTTTGGGGCTTGAGGGGTGGGTAGCAGGTGTAGGCGGCCAGCTCATTCAGGGCTTAGGGTTCAGGGAGAGCAGATGGAGGACAGCAGGTGCGACACATTGGTGCCCTGCGCTGCAAACAATGAAGGTCTTCATGACAGACTTGCTGCACAGGCCAGCCCTGAACCCCCCACCTCTGCCCACCTCCATCCTGCCTCGCCCATGCGCAGGTCGGTCCCGAGACACACACGAGCATGCGCCACTTCCTGATTGCGGGCGCGTCGCAGCTTCACGATCTGCACTCCAAGCTGCAGCTGGACCACCCACGCGGTGTCGCGCAGCAGCTGCACAAGTGCATTGTCGCGCATTCCTCAGGGAGAGGCGTGTTTGACGGAAACGTTAAGGTGAGCTTTGGTGGGAGGGAGCTGCAGGGGAACGTTTGGGGCAGGAGGGCGGAGTGTGAGAGGCAAGGAGGCAAAGCGGGAGGCTCCGTAAGAATGTTAAGATGCGTACTGCTGTGCAACTGTTCGGGGTAAGGTGTTGGGAAACGGAAAGGGGAAGGGGAAACCCCATCCTTCTCAGTCAGAATCTTGTCTCCACCCCTTCATAGCAACCTCATCACTTTCTGCCCTGCTGCCCTGCCTGTGAACATGCGCTGGGAAAGCATCCTATTTGCGGGCCGGGTTACGTCTTGCACATCCTCACTTCCTGCCCTGCCCTGGCCTGGCCTGCCCTGGCCTGCCCTGCCCTGCCCTG